>CBVK0100286912.1:0-21878 GCA_900067695.1 Picea abies
GCTCTTCCGATCTCACTCCGTAGCCGAACAGCCCCTACCTTCTCTCCCAGCATATCCCCCAGACGGTCTACTTTCCCCCTCTTTGAATGTTTCCCTCCCTCGATCCACGTCTTTAGCCCCTTCGCCGTCTCCTCAGGACAGAGCCTCCCCCTCCCCTATAGCACTTGCAGACCTTCTGCTCCTCCCTGGTTACAATCAACCAGTAGAAGATGATACTCCTCTCTTGGAGGCGCTAACTGCCCCTTCTACTGCCCTTTTTACCCCTGACAATGCCACACAGATACCTCTATTTCGAGGCAAAGAGATCATAGCTCCATCTATTGAAGCGGGACAGTCATCAAACTCACAATCGGTTTCACAAACTAAATCTTTTGCTTGGTCGAGAGGTCTGGGGACTGAGCTCTCTCCTCTACAAACGAGGAGCGCCAGAAAAAAAAAGGATGGTTCTGTTACTTAACATTCAGTCTCGAGAGAGCAAACACTAGATGGAAAGGCCCTTAGAGCAATGAAGGCCATTGCACACTCTAAGTAATGAAATTGCTCTCATTGAATATACGAGGGATCCGGGGCACCCTCAAGGCTACTTCCTTCAGAGGTCTTCTGGAACACACCAAGCCGGATGTCATTTTTCTTCAAGAAACTCTTTCTGTCGATCATTTTGCAAGAGATTTCCTATACCGTTTCCGTCCCCTTTGGGTCACAACCGCCCTAAGTTCTATCGGCAACTCAGGAGGCATGCTGGTGGCATGGGATCCAGCTTTCTACGATCTTTGTACCTTCTTAACCCGTGGAGGCATTTTATGTATTGGCAGAAGTTTTGAAACCAACCAGGAGTTGGCTCTTTTAAATGTTTACGGCCCTTGCCTCGACCGACCACTTTTTTGGACTCAGTTAGCGCACAGTGGCATCCTTGCCCTCCCGAATCTTATCCTGGGAGGCGACCTCAATATTACCCTCTCAGCAGATGAGCATTGGGGGTCTGCTTCATTAACAGGATCTGGCTGTAATCTTTACAGAGACCTCTTTAATTCTTTTAACTTGGTTGATGTCCTTCCTATCAATCTAGTCCCCACCTAGCGAAATGGGAGAAGAGGTTCGGAAGCCATTGCAAAAAGGCTCGACCGCTTCCTTATTTCTGATACTTTTTACACTGATTCCATCTCCCCCTCCTCTGGAGTCACTCTCCCCTTCTTCTCTGATCACGCGCCCATAACACTCACCTTGAACCCAATCGACCGTCTTAAGCCTTTCCCTTTTAAATATAATCACCACTGGGTCGATTCCTCTGATTACTCTGCACTGGTACAGTCAGTTTGGATTGATCAGCGATACCTGAGGGAACAAAATCCACAGTTGTGACTTGTTTGGAAATTGTTTGTTCTTAAAATGCACACCAAAAGATGGACAAAGCATAAACAGGATGCTGAGGGCCGCGCCTTGATACAAATGGAGCATGAGATCACCGATCTAATCACAAAATCTTCCAATGTAGCACTCAATTTGGAGGACGAGGCGACCCTTAAAGATCTTGAGGAGAAAAGAAAAGCGTTTCTACTTGACGAGGAAAAGAGATGGCGCCTCAGAAGCCGGGCGACTTGGCTTAAATGGGGCGACTCAAACACTAGATTCTTCCATAAAATAACAAATTTCAACAGAAACAAAAAACACATTTGGTCTATTAAACAGGAAAATGATGGTATCATACGTGGACAGGAGGCCCTTAAATCGGCAGCGGCCTCATATTTTGAATTACTCTACAAATCTAGCAGCGAGCATCACTTGCCAGATAAAGTGTCTACGACCAGTCTTTATACTAATATTCTGCAGCTGAAGCTGATGATTTATTCAAGCCGGTCACCCTGTCGGAGCTCAAAACTACGCTATCTCTCCTCAAAAAAGAGAAAAGTCCGGGCCCTGATGGCTGGACGACCGAATTTTTCTCCCATTTTTTTGACCTGGTCGGATCGGATCTTCTTCTGATGGTGGAGGATGCGCGTATAACAGGTAAAATATCCAGCAACCTCAATTTTACTTTTCTGGTGTTAATTCCTAAGACAGACCAACCTTCTTCCTTAAATGATTTCAGACCGATCTCCTTATGTAACTTAGCTTACAAGCTCATTGCAAAAGTCATCTCCACACGGATCAAGCCGGTATTGGAAAGGAGTCTCTCGTCCGAACAGCTCGGTTTTCTTAAGGGAAGAAGGATCCATGATGCCATAGGTGTGGCACATGAGAGCATCCACAACATCTATCAGAAAAAACAAAAGGCGTTAATCATGAAAATTGATCTCAAAAAGGCTTTTGACAATGTGGACTGGGATTATCTTAGAATCATCCTCATCTCGGTTGGTTTTGGGATTAACTTGACGGACTGGATAATGTCCTGTGTTACCAGTACAAACCTTTCGGTTATGATCAATGGGGAGGCTTCCAGATTTTTCAAAAGCGAAAAGGGGCTCCGCAAGGGATGCCCACTTTCCCCTTACCTTTTTATCCTAGTTTTAGAAGGTCTGAGTCGACTACTAAAAAAAAATGTGGCTGAGCACCGTATTTCAGGCATACAGGTTTCAAACCACTACAGGATAGTCCATCTTATGTTCGTGGACGATATTCTTATATTTTCAACAGCAGATGAATCAGAATGGACTGTTCTTCAGGATATTTTTCAGATTTTCAGCAAGGCTTCGGGGCTGACCATCAACCCTTCTAAGTCCTCGGTCCATCATTGAGGCCTGTCGGTAGCAGATCTCACATCCCTAAAAGGATTTTTCCCCTTCACCTTCTTTGACTTATCCTTAGGCTTCAGATACTTGGGGTATCATCTAAAGCGGGGAGCTTCCAAGGCTTCTGATTAGACCTGGCTGGTGTCATCTTTTGATCGGAGAATTGGTTTTTGGTGCAACAAATGGCTGTCCCTGGGGGGACGTCTCATCCTGGTTAAGTCGGTTCTCCAAAGTCTGGCTGTATATTGGATGCTTCTGGAGAGGATCCCTGCAAAAATCATTTCACTTCTCCGCAGATTTTCTTTGGAACGATCGTGTGGGGAATAGGAGATTCCATCTATGCAGCTGGCAGCTGCTCTCTAGGCCAAAAAGGGAGGGAGGATGGGGACTTAAGAATCTATGCATTTTCAACAAGGTGTTATTGGCTTGCTCCTTTTGGAGAGCGATTTCCACCGATAACATTTGGCACCGGATTATAAAAGACAAATACTTTGGTGACCAACCTCTCTCCACTTGGCTTCGGAAGTCTCAACTAATACAGAGCTGGGCTTCTCCCTTCTGGAAGGGGCTGGTTTCCTCCTCACAGGTGATCTTACACTGGCTCCGTTGGAGCCCGGGATCGAGACAGGATATTAAGCTGGGCAGAGACAAGCTCATAGGCCTAGATGATCTCTCGTTATTGTCCTTACAGCTCAGGTCTCTTCTGAGGTCTCATAATATTACTTCCCTTGCACAATTAAAGAAAGAGATTCGTGCCTTTCCCCTCCCTGATCATTGGCTGCACAACAGTGATTTGGCCCTGGGTGGATCTATAGCCTTGGAGCTTGACCGTTTCACAGCTGCCTTAAAGTGCTCGGGCCTCTCCTTCACAGATGCATAGGATTCCCTCACATGGACTGGGGGTGATGGATCGGGGCTTGTAGAAGCCAAGAATGTATATACTGCGCTCAGACCGGATAGGGTGATTGAGGTGCAGCCTTTGTGGCTCCGTCGTCTTTGGATATGGCAGCTTCCCTTAAAACTCAAGTTATTTTTTTGGCTCGGTGTTAATGATAAACTCCTCACCTGGGAGAATCTCCTTAAAAGAGGATGGCAAGGACCTGGGATTTGTGTCCTTTGCAGAAGAGACTCGGAAAACATTCATCACCTGTTCATTCACTGTGCTTTTACACAACAGATCTGGAAGCATATCCTGCAACACTTCTCTCTTCCTTTCCTCTGGTCTGGGGCCACTTTTACTGCATGTTTTCACTCCTGGCTTACTGTCCAAGCTGCGCCTCCTACCCTGGCTGTTCTAGTTAGTTGGCACATTTGGCTAGAGCGCAACAAGGCGCTCTTTGAGGATGTTTCCCCTTCTTCTCGGGCTGTCTGCCATAAAACACAAGTCACATTTCACTGGCAGCAGTCTACAGACATGACACATATCCACAAAGGGGTGGATTATATCTTACCGGCAGGCTACTCTGTAGATCTTTTTGATGGAGCGGCTCAGTCGATGGGTTTATGTTGTGGTGCTGGTGGCACCTTCAAATCTCACCGGGAGAGGACTACAAAGTGGTCACTTTGTTGTGGTCGGGGTTCGAACACCAAAGCTGAGCTACTTGGCTTATGGACAACACTTGTGCTGGCTTCCTTTTGGTCCCTAGATCACGTACAGGTCATAGGCGATTCTAAAGTAATCATTGACTGGATTAATGGATCGTGCAATCTCCATTCCATACACGTCAAGGGATGGAAACTAAAAACTCAACTACTGGCTCGTTCCTTCTCCGATATCTCCTTCCGACATCTCCCTAGATCCTACAACTCTGAAGCGGATGCACTATCTAAGAGTGCTCTCAGTCAAGTGGTGGGCAGACTGTCCATCTATCACTGTGACAGAGGTTTGGAGAGCCAGACTTTCTTCTACAATCTCTTTGAAGTTTAATACTAGATTGCTGCAACAGAGTCACTCTGTGTGCACTGAGTTCCACTTGGCTCCTTACCGATTGTTGGGCTCTGGTGCCAGTTTTTGTGTTTTGTGTGTGGAGTTTTTTTCCTCTCGGGCTTTTTTATGCACCTTTGCTACAACAGAGTCACTCCGTGAGCACCGAGTTCCACTTGGCTCCTTTCCGATTGTTGGGCTATGGTGCCAGTTTTTGTGTTTTGTGTGTGGAGCCTTTTCCTCTCGGGCTTTTGTATGCACCTGTGTACCTATCTGTGCATCAGTTTTACGCAAATGGAGGTGCTGGGAGACATTGTCCGTGTGTTCTGCATCCATCGAGGCTCTTTACAGGAGTCTGGTGTATTGGAGGCTGGTGACATGGCCGAGGTTCATTGCATTTCTCTTCACTGGGCGCCTGTCTGCTAAGAACAGGCCTCGAGTTTTATACAGTTTTTCCCTACGTTTTGGCAGTTAGTTTTATCCTGGCTGCTTTGTCACAGGCCTTTTGTTTGCCTGGTAATTAGTTTTGCAAGATATTTGCATGGACAGTTCTGTTGTGGCTTTGATATATTTCGGTTATGTCCGGATTCAGAGCAAATGTAAATGATTTTATACCTATATAAAATTGAGTAATTTCTATTGGGAAAAAAGAATATGTTATATATATATATATTTTTTTAATTAATTAAAAAATATCATTTATATAATGTAACAGCCATTTAATTTTTTAAACATATTATTTTTAATTGCTTGAATTTGGTAATATAAAAAAATTTGAGGTTATTCTGACTTAGATAGAATTTGACAAAATATAACTCTCATAGCATTGAATAATTTATAAACATAATTTTTTTTAATTGTTTGAATTTGGTGATATAAAAGATTTGAGGTTATTTTTACTTACAACTTCGATAGAATTTGACAAAATAGAAATTATAGAAACTTTGATAGAATTTGATAATTTGGATTGATAATATGGAAACTTTCATAAAATGATAATTTGAATTTTTGTATTTTTGAATTTTTATTGATTTAAAATTTTGATAGAATTTGATAATTATAATATAGAAATTTAGATAAAATTTGATAATTTGGATCTTTGAATTTTTATTGATTTAAAACTTTGATAGAATTTGATAATTATAATTTGATTGTCACAAAATTTTGTTTTATGTTTGAATTCTTTTTAAAATATTTATTAAATAGTTTTTATATAAAAAAAGGTTAAGAAAATTAGTTAAGAAAGTTGCATAATAATGTTATAAAAAAAAATGTAAAACTATAAGGTGAATTACTCATTATATTAAAAATAATATAATTAGTTTACAATATAGTACTGTGGTTTGTTGTCTATGAACAGTTAAAGTGCAAAAAATAAGTTAATAAACTTATGCATTGTTTGTCTCATAGAAACTCTTAGAGACATATTACATGGGCTAAATCTTCGACATAACAAAAAACTCTCTTGGAGAGTAGATATCAGTCAGATACATAACCACAAAAATACCAAGACTTAAAGGATGAAGCAGTGGTCAATATAGATTTAGATAATGAGTAAGGCCCTCTTTACCATCCTCCCAATGATTGAAAGAGATTTGCCCTTGATGAAGGAAAAGGGCCTTTTTTGAAAGACTGTAAGCTACCTTGTTCTCTTCTCTATAGATGTGAGCAAAAGATAGAGATCTGAAGAGAGGAATGATATCATATATTCTTTCCATCCAACTGTGAAAATTTGTCACTATGATTGATCCCTTTCCATTAAGCCAATCAATAATGATCTTAGAGTCCCCTAATACAAATAGGTCATAAACCGAGAGTCTTGTGGCCAGGATTAATGATTCCCATGCACCCAGAAGTTCGGCCTTGGTGTTTGTGCCTCTTCCACAATTTAAAGTCCATCTATATTCTGTGTGTTTATCAATCTTTAAGACTCCACCATCTCCCCAAAGTATGCCATTTTGTTGTGTCGCTTTGTCAAACCAAGCAAGAGCTTTGTCCACTCGGAGAAATGTAGTCGATCTCCTAGCTTTAGGAGCTTTTTGAATTTTTCCCATGTACCCTACAACACCTAACACAAGATAAACAGTTCTTTGCAATGATGGAGATCTATCCTCAAAAATAGATTTATTCTTATCCAACCAAATGTTCCAACATATGAGTGTAGGAAGGGATGGATAATTCTGATTTTGAGAATACCAATTTTGCATGCATTCAATAACCGAAGTGTCAGCCCAACCATGAGTAAATTTCAGTGATTTTTTCACTTCCTCCCAAACTGTAATAGTAAAGGAACATGTAACAAAAATATGGTTGCTTGTCTCTCCCTTAACCTTGCATAAATAACACTTTCCAGGCCCTTTCCATCATTTTTTCTGCACATTTTCCCAAGTTAATAATTTGTTTACAACTACCAACCAGAAAAAAGAGTTTGACTTTCAATGGGAAGTCCCAAGTCCATAAGTTTCTCCTCCATCCCCCTATCTTATAACTCCAGAGTTTGTTTGACAGAGCTTCATAAACATTTTTAACTGAGATTTGGCCCGAGGCATCACCTCCATTCTGTTATCACTCCAAGAAACCCTCCGTGGTTGCAGACCAGAGGTGCTTGGTAACTTAAGAAATGAATGTTTTTTGTGTTTTGTGAATGTGGATCAATGGGACAACTCAATATAGCTTATGGCATTCAAACATAAAAATGATAAACAAATAGACAGTGCTCTCAAAGATTGATTAATCAACAGGCAGCTTCAAAGTGGGTGGAGAATAAATTGTAACTAAACCAGTGCAAAGCAGGGTTTAAGAGACAATCAAAGAATTATTATCAGGTTATGAGCTAAACAATGGGATGATAGCCATTCAAAGCTGGACAACACAGATAATAATGCAGAAGAAGGATGAAAAACTGATAATCAAAATCGAAAGAAACCTGTGATCTGTATTAACATATAAGTCTGAGTACAATAGCCAATCTTCTATCCAAAATTGAACCCTTAGTGCTCCAAATGTCTTTGACTTTATAGCCTCTTACAATCAGTTTCAGATCCTAAAACAATGGATCTGATAAAAATAGAAAGTCAAAACTAATTCACAAAAGATAAGGAGAGATCCTCATGATGAGGTCAACCTCTATCTTTTGGTCTTCAAACATTGGTTGAAAGTTGATGAAGTGTAGCCTAGCCTTCCAAGGCTCTTTGATCTGCTCCTTTGAAAGTGGAATTCGAATTTGATGATGTGTGCCAAAAATCCCTATCATTTTGCTCTTGAAAATCACTAAATCTAGTCAAAAAATGCCCTTTTGACTTTCATCTCCAAAAATGGCCTTTAGATTTGATGGAATAATCCACCACTTGTCTAGTTCAAAAGGTTTCACCTACTTTTAATTCGAAAATTTCAGATCTGGGCGAAAATCATAACATTCTGGCCGTTACAGGCTTTCCACAGCGCACCTGCCTGAAAAATCTGCTCCTGCGCTGTTGAAAGTAGCCATTTTCCACAGCTAATTGGTCAAAAATTCTGCCTTCTGCGCTGTTGAAAGCGGACATATTTTCAAAATCGAATTTCTCGGTCATAAAAAATCCATTTTTCATATATGAATAGTCGATCAACATCTAGAGAATCTCAGCTTTCCAATGGTGTTGTCAGATCTTAATTTGGAGCTCAGGAATGGATTGAAAAGTTCCCTGCAAGTTTAAGTATCATTTTTCCATTTGCAATTCAAAACCCTAAACGATCCTTTGTGAACAATGTCTGATATGGAAACAAAGATTTGATTTGATGTTGCCAAACCGGGAGTACAACCTCTGTTAGCTGTTGATAATCTTGACTTTCCTCAGCACGCCTCTTTGTAAGCCCCTGTTAGCTGCGGAAAGTATGCACTTTCCACAGTGCGCCACTTTGTAGAAGACCCTCCTTAGCTGTTGAAAGCATGTATCTTTGACAGCGCGCCACCCGAGAACTGATTTTAAGAACCTTTTAAGATTTGACGCTTTCAACAGCGCGCCAACTGATGAAACGATCTCCTTAGATGTTGAAAGTGGGCACTTTCCACAACGCACAATGGACCTTTGAAAACAAGTTAGCTGTGGAAAGTAAAAAATGACAATTTTGAAAAAGAAGACTTTACAATCCAAATTATTTTTAAGTCAAACCAAAATCTAAAATTTTGCAGCTAAAAGACTCAACAATGAATTGAGGAAACTATCAATAGCCATGCTATCCACCATAGAACCCGACCAAAATGACGGTGCTATTTTGGGAGTTAACACATTCCACAAAATTTTGTTTGGTCTGTTCACTAAAAGGATCCCTGTGTCTAACAATTTTCTTCTATGAGAATCACATTCCTCTGCAAGTTCCCCCTCCAGGCCCAACTCAGCACTATAGACCCATTGTTGCATCATCACTCGTCACGCCTCAAGTCGACTTATCTAGAATAAAAGATGTATGTTCTTACCGTTAAGGAAAGTAATCAACTCCTGAGAAAGGAAAGAGTCCTGTCCCAATCCTATAATTGCATCTCTCCCAATTGAAATTGAGTGGCTCGAACCCGGCTTCCAGACCATCCAATGAAGGATCACCGATAGAGTATTTCTAATTTTTTTTCCAGGATTGTGAACCATAAGAGGAGAAAGTGTCCACAGACCGAAACCAAGATAAGATAGAACCATGCAAAATGTATTTGTCTTTAATCACTCTTTTCCATAAACCTGCGTTCATCAAGGCACGCCATAAGGTGTTTGATGCTAAGGCCCTATAAAACACAAAGATGTTCTGAAGTCCCCATCCTCCATAAATCTTCAGTTTAGAGATAGAAATCCAACTGCATAAATGATAACCTTTCTTATTTTTGTTCTCTTTCCATCGAAAAGAAAAGCTCAACTTACAGAGTTTATTAAGAGCCGCCATTGAGAAGTGTGTTAGGGTCAACTAGTAAACCAGAAGACTCTTTAAAACAACTTTGATTAAAACGAATCTCCCCCAAAAGATAGCCACTTATTGCACCAATGGTTGATCCTGGATTCAAACTTGTCAATTAGCCAATGCCAACCCGTTGTTTTGTAACAATCTGGCTTCATCATATACCCCAAGTAATTGAAACCCTCTGCTAAGTCTTTACAAGAGAAATATAATATATCTTTTAAAGATTGTAAAAAAACATGATCAACACCCGCATCCTTAAAGACAGACTTTTGAACATTGATGACCAAATCCGATGCTCGACTAAAAACAAGAAGTATATCTCAATTTTTTTCCCATTCTTCGAGAGAAGCTTTTGACATAATAAGTATGTCATCTACAAAAAATAGATGCAAGACCTTAACCAATCTCGATATGTTGATCCTTGTTAGCAAACCTTTAGCTTGTGTCCTCTTTAAAGAGAGACTGAGAGACTCCCCACTATTGCTCTTGAACTATAAGGTGAATCTTAGTACAAAGAGAGTTGTGTAAAAGAATTGTGTATTTACATGGTAACATTATATATAAAAAAGAAAAAGTAGATGTAGAATTGTAAAGTGAATCTTAGTAGAAGAATTTTACAATGTTTAATTGTTTGAATTTGGTGATATAAAATATTTAAGGTTATTTTGACTTACAACTTAGATATAAATTGACAATATAGAAATTATAGAAACTTAAATTAACAATATAAAAATTATAGAAACTTTCCTAGAATTTGATAATTATAATTTGATAGATTTTGATCTATGTTTAAATTTTTTTGTTAAATATATTTTAAATAGACAATATAAAAATTATAGAAACTTAAATTAACAATATAGAAATTATAGAAACTTTCATAGAATTTGATAATTATAATTTGATAAATTTTATTCTATGTTTGAATTTTTTTTATTAAATATATTTTAAATAATCTTCATATAAGAAAGGTTAAGATTAGTTCATCCTTTAAAAAAATATAAACATTCTTTAAGAAAGTTGCATAATAATGTTATAAAATAAAAAGATAATTTAGATTTTTGTATTTTTTATTGATTTAAAACATATTATAATTTGATCGTGAGAAAATTTTGTTAAATATATTTTAAATAGTCTTCCTATAAGAAAGTTTAAGATTAGTTCATCCTTTAAAAAAAAAAATATAAAAATTCTCAAAAAAGTTGCATAATAATGTTATAAAAAAAAATGTAAAACTATAAGGTGAATCTTAACACAAATAAAATTGTGTGAAAAAAATTGTGTATTTGCACGGTAACGTTATATATAAAAAAGTAAAAGTAGATGTAGAATTGTAAGGTGAATCTTAGTACAAAGAGAGTTATGTAAAAGAATTGTGTATTAAATTTTCGAGTACAAATGGGATATGGGATATGTGGAGAGAGGTGTAACTTAAAATAAATAAGTTGGGCAAAAGAATTGTGTATTTTCATAGTAATGTTATATTATAAACATAAATAAAATTAGATGTAGATGTGTAAAAGAATTGTGTATTAAACTTCTTATTACAAGAGAATATCTGAAGAGAGGTGCAATTTAGAATAAATCGGTTGTGTAAAAGAAATGTGTATTTTCATAGTAATGTTATATTAAAAAAAAGAGTACATGTAGACATGCAAATAAAAGAATTGTGTATTTTCATAGTAATGTTACATTTAAAAAAAAAAGTAGTTGTAGAGGTGTAAGGTGAATCTTTTCACAAAGAAAGTTGTGTATTAACCCTTTACAATTAGAGAGATATTTGTAAAGAAAGAGGTGTTGAGGGAGGATATGTGGAGAGATGTGCAACAAGTTGTGTATTAACCCTTTATAATAAGAGAGATGTGGAGGAGTGCAAGGGAGAATAGGAGGGAGAGGTGCAACTTAATATAATATGAGTAAGAAAGATATATAATGTAATATGAAGAACATTGATGTGATACATAGTTTTTAAATGTTGATGTGATGTGGTATATGTGTTAAATAATTAAAAAAATAATATTAATGATAAATGTAAAGGGAGATGTGCAACTTAGTATGAGGAAGATATATAATTTAATACGAGAAACATTGATGTAACATAGTATTTTAATGTTGATGTAAAGTGGTATATGTTTTAAATAATTAAAAATAATAATACTAATGGGAAATGTGGAGGGAGAGGTGCAATTTAACATGAGGAATACATGGAAAATCTCAATTTAACATTAATGTGACACATGGTTCTTTAATGTTGATGTGATGTGTGGTACATGTTTTAATTTTTTGAATATTGATGTAACACATTGTTCGTTAATATTAATGTGATGTGTGGTATTATGTGGCACATGGTTTTTTAATGTTGATGTGATGTGTGGTATATATTTTAAATATGTGAGATGTTTTCTTCGTGTTTGTGATTAGTGGGTTTTAATTATGTGATACAAGTTCTTAAAAGTTGGCATGACATGTGGTAGATGCCACATCAACTTGTGGGATATGTTAATATGTGAGACATGGTTCTTTCATGGGAGATGTGTGGAGGTGGGAGAGGTGCAATTTAGTTTGAGGAACATACTTGAATTCTTCACTTAACATTGATGTGATAGATGGCTCTTTAATGTTGATGTGACATGTATAAATATGTGACAAGTGATTCTTTGACATTGATGTGACATGTGATATATGTTTTAATTTTTTGAACTCGATGTGACATGTTGTTTTTTTAATGTTGATGTAGCTTGTGTTATACATTTTAATTTTTTTTAACATATGTAACATGAGGCATGGTGTAAGTTTTAGGATTCTTTAATGTGATGTGAGATGTGATATTCATTTTAAATAATTAAAGAAGTTAACATCATATGATATGTAATAATGATTCGATTTTGTTGATGTGGCATGGTATAAGTTTTAAATGATTAAAAATATAATATCGTGATATTCATATTTATAAATCAAAACATATAAAATTCCAAGATTCATGCTAACTCTCCACATATTTTGGAATGCCACTACTTATCAAATTAGAAATAATTCATGTGGGTTACAACAACTTGCTCAAAATATGTTTAAAATAGTTAATAATGGTGTTGGGATCCCTCGATCCATGATATATACATGGGATATCTTTAAATCTATAATAAAAATGGATATGCACACGTGGGCACATATAAATCTTCTTTCCAATAATTAAAATCATGAAATATATATCTTCCTCAAGTGGCTACATGAATGGTGGTTGTTGATTCCCTCCTCTGTGCATGCTAAATCTTCAACACATGGATCTACAAATGCTCTTCACCATTAATTCAAATTTTCTTCAACATTATAGCTTGTGGACCCATTCCTATAACAACTTGTTCACACATGAACCACTATTTCAAAATTAAATACATAATACAATAGTTCTCCCTAATGTTAATCATATTTCAATGAAATACTAAGAAATGTAATGGAAAATACTTTGATCCTATATCCCGCATATGAGCATAAAAATGGGCTAATGTCAGGTTACAGGTAAATGGAAAGGGAATAAAATAAGGAAACAAAGATGTCAAAAGATGGTAATTTTGTGATTCATCAGGGATGATCATCTTACTCATTAGTGATTGAAAATGGATGAGATTCATCGGTATTTTTCCCAGCAAAAAGCTTCCCAATAGCCTCCTATTTTGACCAATCCATTTCTTTCACAATAGAAACAAATGGTTGTGTCAAATCCTACCCCTCCACAAGGGGGCATGGAAGGTACCCCTCAATAAGGGGGTATGGAAGGAACCCCTTAGCTAGGGGGTAGTCCTTGAGTGACCAAGTGTTCATGTGTGACCAGACGATATCTTTAGAAACTCAATCTCGTAATTACAAGAATCCATACGTTGGTCCTTCAAATCAAGATCAATTTCCCTCTTCCCAACTTAGTGGCCCTCTCCATATCGAGAAGCCACCACTTGATACAATATGTCACCCACCAAAGGGTGTTATTTGAATATCAACACATAATCCTAATGCATCGGACACCCATAAGTATAAAATTACAGAGGATTTAGCCAAAGCACCATGTGCCATGTCTACTCTTGAAATTTTGCAAATATGCCTCACACAACACAAGGAATTGCTATTCACCATAGGTGGGGTTGATCCCTTAGATTCCAATGTGATTATGTTTGATTTGGACCAATATTGGCATAGGCTCTCCCACCAAATTGCTTTTCAGATCCAAGTAGTGTTTGGGAAAAATATCTTATGAATGGTTGTTAAATAAGGAGCCTCTACTTGTATCATGTCCTTGTCATGTTGGTAAGCTATCAGATTTTGAAATCTCGATGTGTCTAACACCATGCTCAAGGAATTTGATGCACGTGCATTTTGTCCTCATGGGATCCTTATCGCATTGTCAATAGAGTTAGTCATTTGAGATGTGTTTTACGAGACTTAATCATGTTATTTGGAGTTTTTGGTGACATCCACTAAACTTGAGGTATGTGTCTAACTGGCATTCCTGATGGTTTTCCCTACATATTTCTAGTTGATGCAACTCCATAAATCTTGTTTCAACTCCTTCCACTTTCTTCATGCACTGAAGAGAACAACAAATACCAATATCAAACCTTCAAGCACTAGGAATGTCAAATCTGTGCTAGATCTAACCTAATATACTCAAGGATATATCAAATCTACCATTTATCAACATGCATGATTAAATACAATAGAAATGGAAGGGGAAAACCATACAGATCTATATTAATGTGGAGAAAATAGTACATCAATAAACTTTTACCTTGATTCCTGATTGAAGCCTCTCTTAGATCCTTACTCCAGCTCCTCCTTAGCCCTCACACAAGCAAGTCCAACCTAATATGAAGATCGGATTGTAGAAGAGATCTTCTGAAATTCTATGAATTCTTGTAGGCCTGAGAGCCTTCCTTTAGAGCTACCATGACTTGAATTTGAGCCTCATTCTTCTCTCTTAATCTTTGACATGGCCATATCACATGGGGGTTCTCGTCTTTTTATGTTACTTTATAGTTTCACTTGCATATTGTTTCTGTTAGCGACATTGCTTGTCTTCGGCATTGGGAGGTCCAGGTCTGAAGGTTGCACGAGGGGCGTCCAAGTGCAGCGAACAGAAGAAGTCATTTTCAGACTTAAAATCAAGCGAGCGGGCAAAGTTATAGTGTTAGCGGTCTGGATCCATCCACATGAGCATATCAACGGTTGGCGGGAAATCGCGAATAGAAAAGTTGCACTGAAGATAACGCAATAGATGGCGTCCACATTGTGTGTAGGGAAAGATAACAACCGTCCATCCAGAGGATGCATGGCGCGAGATCTACTAGCGCCGACGTTTCGGCAATCAAGAGTTCAAAGGGTGAAGGTTCCACGTTGTCCTATCTCTCGAAACCCCGAACCCCGAAAGCGCCGCAAAGCTGGGCCCGCAGTATCACGAAACAATCTCAATCGTCTTCCCATGGGAAACATCTAGCGAGCGATTAGGCCCCCCGCCTTTTTTCCCATCGCATTTTCAAAGTGCAAGAAGCAGCTCTCTCATATCCCCGATGCGTGAAGCAACGAGAGTGTCTAGGACTTGGGGCCCACAGCATCATCGGGTGAGTTCAGAGCCGTCAGATCTAGGGGGGACACATGTCGCCAACTCAATCCATCTCGTCATTTCACTCATCGCTATTTGAAGGGACATGGATCAACCCCTTCTTATTCACGAACATCGAAAGCACCGTTGAGAGTAAGCATAGGGTCACAGCCCGTGGTCGCTTGGGAAATGAAAAGAGCTGTGTAAGAGGGGCCAAAGGCACCAAGTTCAGTTACAGAGGGGATCATCGCGATCTCCTAGCACCATCGGATCTGATCTCAACCCTGTTTCTCATTTGGAGTTAATGAAGGCAAGAATGGGTGGTTGAAACCTCATTTCACTCATTAAGTGTGAGGTATGGAGAATCTGGTGAGCGGTCTGCTCGAAGGGGGTCCTGTGTACCATTTTTCCAAGGAGCCATGCCTAAGTCTTCGAATAGACAGAAAGCTCTGCACATGCTAGCTCGGCACTTAATGGCTCAGTTACCTTCCCTACAGGAGCCATGCGCAGTTAAGGCGGCGCTCGAAGAAAAATATCGGTATGAGTTTGACTGAAGGGACACCAAGCCTGGGGTGACTGGGCATGCCTTTGTTAGGTGAATTCTCCTGAGTATATAGGCTCAATTTTTGTATTTTGTAAGCATCGATGGTAGAGCAAAGCTCCTGATTGTAAAGTTTTAACACAGACTCTAGTTCTCTGGTTATGCATTGGTGTGTAATATTTCTTGTTTGATGACAGACGGTCTTCCCATTCCATATGGTTTTCATCTTATGCTAAGAGAGTTCGTGATTGACTGATTTGCACGGATTATGGAAATTATGTTGTGATAAAGGATTTGTTGTGGCATTATCGCTTTCTCTGGTTTTCTTCATTTGGACGTAAGAAGATCTTGCGTTCAGATGCCTTCTTCTACAGTCCGTTAGTAACCTGATGTTTATGACGGACCTCTGCTTTCCTCTTATACAAGTCTTCCCCCCCTACTCACCCTTACTACAACTCACTGTCTGAAGCTTGATTAAGACCTCACCCACTCATGCACACCTGACCTGGTTTCAGAGTTAGAAAAATGCTGTTTTGAGTTAGTTTCCATTTGATCACCTCCTTTATAAATAAATCGTGACATAAACTGATGGGCGTTGGGCTCTGCTCCTGCAAGCAATCCAGGGGTGACTTCTGATGCTAACATTTCTGGCGCCATTGCCGGGGACGAAATTGAAAATTTTCCCCAGGATTGAACGACATTGAATCTCTGATTCTGAAGGTGCATCGGGTATCAGAGCCTTTGAAGATTGCTACTATGCACCTGGCGACTCCATTGTGACAACTCTTCTAGGGAGAACCTGCTCTATTAATTGTGGCTTTTAGAGGCAGACACACGCAGTCTCATCCACAGCTGCCTCTAGCTACACTTGAAACTGATCCTGAGGTGGTTCTCAGAAAAGGAAAGCACTTTGAAGAAGAAGCTTCCACCACCGAACCAGGTAATCCGCCATCTCCTTCTGTAGGAACTCCATTTTCTCCTCCTCAGTTTCTCAATAGGCCTCCTTCAGAGGTTTTTCGTTTCCTGAACTTCGGGAGTGTTCCTGCTGGATTTTCCCCTCCTAGTCTGGGATTGGAGGGAGAAACCCTTATCACTCCCCTCTCCTCCGAAGCTGTACCCTGGCATAGACCCAGGACCGCAGAAGATTTCCCCACGCCTAGTGTTACCACTCCTGTGCAAAGAGGATCACCTGTTGACTTGAGCTCGTTAGCCTTCTCCTTAAATCCCATCTTGTTTCCCACTCCACTTCGGGACTCATTCCCAGTACCCCCTTCATAAACTCCTTCTCCTCCAAGTTCTCCTCCACCTAATATTCCTATAGCTGGTGCTAATCCCCCTCTGAATAGAATGGACGCCATAGTCGCTGCCAGATATTCTCCCTTAGTTCTACCCCATCCTATGAATCCTCTCCCTACTGGAGATTACTTGAAATACATGCCCAAGTTCACTGGAGAAGGAGACGTAACTGCTGAAGAGCATCTGGCTACTTTCTACAGTTAGGAAGACAACCTCAACATTGAAAATGAATATGTCTGGATGAGAGTCTTCGTCCAGAGCCTGGATGGCGAGGTGAGGAAATGGTTCAGAGGATTGGCCCCTGAATCTATTGCTGGGATAGAAGCCCTGGATAGTGCTTTCCTGAGGCAGTGGGGCGACAGGAAGGATTTCATGTACTACATTATAGAGTTCAGGTCTCTGAAGAAGATGGAAGGAGAGTCTGTCTCTGACTTCTCCAAAAGATTTAATAAGATGTATAATAAAATTCTTGCCGAAATAAAACCCTCAGAAGCCTCGGCCAAAATTTCATATGCTAGTGCGTTTGGCCCCGATTTCTGTCTTTTTTTGAGAGAAAGAAGATCCACCTCCTTAGCTCAAATGCAATATGCGGCCATAGAGGTGGAATCCAATGTATTAGCAGCTGACAGACTGAGGAACAAGGCTGACGTAGACAGAAGAGAAGGAAGGTCGAAAACCTCAACTTCTGGATCATCGGTGCCCCACCCTCAAGTGGATGAACTGACCAAGATGATGAAGTCTCTATCTGTAGAGATGGAGAGAATGAAAGTCGAGGGGAGGCAAGCATACAAGGGCCCTTGGAACACTAAAAATAGAGGAGGTTTCAAGAGGATGAACAATTTTACTCCCCCGAATGTGCAAAGAGAAAGGGGAAGAGACAGAGAAGGCCAGAAAATTCAGGCCCCTTTCCAAAACAATTTTGTGGCCGAGGGGGAAGAAGGGGAAATAGATGAGCTTGATCCTGAAATCCACTGCTTCGGAGACACTCCTCCTTTTCCTCATCTCACTCAATCAGCATACGAGGAGTCTCTCGTGGACAGTCAGCTAAATGAACTAAGCAAAGGAGACAAGGCTAGTGACAGCCAAACCAGGTATAACCTGAGGTCCAAGAAAAAGATAGGGACATCTGATGTTCCTGAGCAGTCCACTAGAGTGGAGAAGCCTGCTAATGAAGTAGCATATAGTCACAGAGGTAAGAAGCATCAACCCCTCTCTACCATAGTCCAGAGTCATGTTCCCGAAATAAGAGAAATTCCTAAGCTTACATCTTCTTTTAATTTCGATCATGAAATTCAAAAGATCAGAATCCCTGTGCCCCTAACTGAATTGATTAAGCATGAAGGGTTCAAGAAGCGCTTCTCTGAGCTTTTACAGTCTGAGATCTCATGCCTTCCCATAGACTCCATCAATTTGCAAGATGAAAAGCCTGCAGTTATTCTAGGTCCTATGGTAGAAGACAGGAATGACTCATCCCCTCCCTTCTACACTTCCCTGAACATCCATGACAAGGTACTACACAACTGTTTGATGGATTCGGGGGCTTCTCATAACCTCATGCCCAAAACTGTCATGGAAGAGTTAGGGCTAGAAGTCACCCGATCCTATCATGACCTCTATTCCTTCGACTCCAGGAAAGTTCAATGTCTCGAGGTTATCAAAGACCTGGTCGTGACCTTGTTTCAGTTGCCCATGAAAAGTGTGGTCATGGATATTGTAGTGGCTGATGTTCCCCCCAAGTTCGGTATGTTTTTATCAAGATATTGGATAAAAATACTGGGGGGAACTTTGCATATGGACCTCACATATGCTACTATCCCAGTATTTGGAGGAGAACATAGGAGGCTATATAGGGAAGCCCATTTGGCCTATATAATCAGTGATGAAGCCAATCCTACCAACCATCCTATTTTTTCCTTATACATTGATTTAGGTTCTAGTTTACTGCAACTCACTCACACTCCCGAGCCCCCTCTTAGACTCAGAGAGCAACCTACCACTCCTCATGAGTTTCCTCCCTCCATCATTCCCGTCTGGATTTTTTTTTTTGATGGAGCCTGTTCCAGGGAAGGCACTGGTGCTGGGGTGTTTTTTGTGTCCCCTTCTCAGGAAACCATGTCCCTATCATATAAGCTGGAATTTGAAACCACCAACAATGTGGCAGAGTATGAAGCCCTTGTTCTAGGATTGAGAGCTGCAAGGGAAATGGGAATTCGAGAGGTAGTTGTGTTTAGAGATGTAGAGTTGGTGGTCCAACAGATCATAAACGCTTATCAGGCTAAGCACCCTCGACTCATAAATTATAGAAATGAAGTATGGGACCTAATTGTCAATTTCTTCTCAGCCTTCAACATCTCTTTTATTCCAAGGGAGGATAATGTTGTGGCCGATTCTTTAGCTGTTTCAGCTAGCTAGTTCAAGGTCCCTCAGCCGCCTATGGCCAAATATGATGTTGAGATAAAATATAGGCCCTCTGTACCAAACAATGTCAAGCATTGGAAGGTATTTGAGGATGATATGGAAATCGAGAAGTTTCTCCAATCTGTTGATGAATTTTCTGTGTTGCACATTGATCAGGATCCTGATACAGAAGATAACCCTCACCCCGAGGTGTTTTTAAATAAAATTGCTAACCACCAGATTATTCAGCTACCTAGCAATCACATTCCTAGGGGACTTATTCCTTTAGAAAGATTGTTCGATGGGAATGATGTGGCAGTGAAGGGTAGAGTTTCAGGTGAAGGTGCTGACACAGCTGAGTGCAACATTGGCACACCGGAGGAGCCTAAGTTTGTCAAGATGTCAAGCAGTTTGACCACAAAACAGAGGGCTGAATATACTGAGTTGCTGAAATAATTTGCTGATGTGTTTGCATGGACCTACGAAGACCTCAAGACATATGAGACATCCGTCATTGAACACAAGATCCCACTGAAGGAAGGAGCTAAGCCATTTAGGCAGAAGCTAAGACAGATAAACCCCATGTTGCTACCTGTCATGGAGAAAGAAGTAAAGAAGTTGTTGGAGGCCCAGATCATCGTCCCCCTGAGATATTTCGAATGGGTGGCCAATTTGGTTCCGATAAGGAAGAAAAGTGGAGAAATCAGGCTTTGTGTCGACTTCAGGAACCTGAATAGGAGCTCAAAGAAAGACAATTATCCCCTGCCCAACAAGGAACACATATTGCAGAGGGTAACCGGTGCATCTAGGATTTCCATGATTGATGGTTTTTCTAGTTATAATCAGATATCAGTCATGCCCGAGGACATAGAAAAAATGACCTTCACCACTCCTTGGGGCACATTCATGTATGCCAAAATGCCATTCGGACTGATGAATGTAGGAGCGACGTTTCAGTGAGCCATGGACATAGCCTTCATCGGGGAGAAAGATAAGTTTGCGGTGATCTATCTGGATGACATAACAGTCTTCTTGGGGTCGGATAAAGAGCACTGCTGTCACCTGAGAAAAGTTTTCTCAAAATGTCGGAGGTTCAGCCTTTCCCTGAATCCCAAGAAATATTTGTTTGCTATGAAAGAAGGGAAGCTGTTAGGCCATATAGTATCAGCAGAAGGAGTGAGGATTGATCCTAGTAGGGTAGAGGAAATTCAGACCCTGTCACTTCCCAGATCTAAGAAGGAAGTTCAGACATTTTTGGGGAAGATTAATTTTATGAGGAGATTCATCTCAAATTTTGTAGAGTTGGTGAAACACATCACAACCATGCTCAGGAAGGGAAATGAAGTGAAATGGACTGCTGAACCCAGGGAATATTTTGTCCAAATAAAGAGGGCATTCACTGAGGCACCCATGCTGATCAGTCCTGACTATTCCAAAGATTTCCTGATCTTCTCTTTCGCTTCATTTGACACAGTAGCAATGATCTTGTTGCAGAAAAATGAGGAAGGATGAGAGCAACCCATCACCTTCTTCAACAAAGCATTAAGAGATGCAGAGGTCAGGTATGCAATCATGGAGAAGCAAGATTATGCTTTAGTGAAAGATCTCAAAGATTTCATAGTCTATGTCTTGCACTCAAAGGTGATCGTTTATGTTCCTTCGATCTTTGTGAAGGACATCCTAGTACAACCTGTTATAGACGGGAGGAGAAGTAAATGGATAGCCAAGATCCTGGAGTTCGACTTGGAAATAAGGCCTACCAAATTGATCAAAGGTCAAGGCTTAGCCAAGTTGTTGGCTGAAGCCAATTGCCAATCTTTGGGGGTAAGTTTCATGAACGAATGCTCAGGAATTCAGTGGGGTCAGTTGTCTAAAATAGGCCCTCAAAGAGAGCCCCCATTGGCTCGATGTCCTTGGTATAAGAATGTCATATATTTTCTACAGGAGTTGCGGCCCTTAGATGGCCTGCAAAGAAACAAAGCAAGAGCTCTGAAGCTCAGGGCAGTTAGGTACTGCCTTATTGATCAAATTTCATACTGGAAAGACCCCCTGGGGGTGCTTTTAAAATGCACGGATCCACAAGAGGCCGACATGATCATGGTCAAATTTCACAGCGGCCTGTGTGGAGGGCACCATTCCTGGAAGACTACAACCCACAAAATTCTCAGAGCTGGGTACTTGTTAAGAACCAAAACCAGATCTGAAGATATAATCAACACAATTACTGAATACTCAATAGATCCACAAAGCAAGATAGAAGAAACCGCACTTTATTATTACCAAACCCTTGAGGTAGGGCAACACCATACAATGGATCCTATTATGGAAGGGATCCTCTCCTGTTCACTTGCCTCTTCGAGGGGGCATCCTTCTATTGAGCTTCAGCTCCAAATACAATACTTCTCTTCATGTCTCATTACATTGCTTGAACCCCTTTATATAGTGCTACCATCACCTAAGAACATTCTAAAGGAGGAATCTTCTAGAAGT
>CBVK0100286913.1:0-21874 GCA_900067695.1 Picea abies
CATGGCATAGACATAATCTCACCCAAAGAGTAAAGAGAAATCCAAGGGGTCTTGGACTACCATGACGTCAATAAAGACAGTTTTCCCTCCCAAAGTTATAGGAAACTGAGGAAGGGTCCCTAAAGGTTGACTAGTTCTTCTGTTAAAAGCTAACAGATTCTGCGTAATCGGCGCAAGTAGAGGACAACCCAACGCTTTCCAAGCAATAGAGGACAAAATACTAACAAATGAACCTTCATCTATCAACGTTTTGGTAACGTCCCGACCACAAACCTGTACTGTAATATGGAAAGGAATGTAAGAGGGAAGACGAGGTCTAGTTAGTACATCCCAATCAAAACGGATGGCCTCATTACTTGGAGGGGGTTCCATGGGAGAAGGAGGAATACCCCCTGACATGGAAGAGTCTGTATCAACAAGAAAAACATGGGTAGTATCGGGTTTACTCTCTAGCGGGAGAGTAGGACCGACCGATGGAGAGATCGGATCGACCACTGGGGTGTCATTCTCCAAGGGGAGAATGGGGTCGACAGGTGTAAATGGATCGACCACTTGGGTGACACTCTCTAACGAGAGGGTGGGATCGATCGAGGATGGGATCATATCAACTGCTTTAGGTTCACTCTCTAAGAGGAGAGTGGGATTGAACGAGGATGGTATCGGATCAACCACTTTGTCAACTAGTTCAACTAAGGACGTGACTAGATTGACGACATGATCAACCAGATTGACCGGTGAAGGGACCAGAGTGATCATTCCATCAACTACAGGTGGGTTGAGAGAAAGCTTGCGATAAGCAACTGGAAGTTGAGGTTGTGAAACAATCATGTCTTCCAGTAATTTCAAGGCTTCATACATACGAGGGCAAAGGTGAGTGAGATGACTCCCTTTGCATAACATGCACGAGAACTTGACTCTACTTTTCTTCTTCCCAACCGTATCATGACTAGTCGACGGGAAGTCATCAGCATGTTGTTCTGAGGCTAATGACGTGGGTTGGAAAGGATGTGTAGACCATACTTATATAACCTTGGATAGACCAGGGCAATCCTTAAGAAGATGGCTACCCTTACAAAGCCTGCAAGGGTACTTGGGTTTACGGGTTGTTTGGGTGATCTTGACATCATCAACACTCCCAGCACTATTAACAGTAACTGGTTGTTTTCCAACATGTTTGACAGTGGTTGGAGGTTTAGATCCTTGCTTAATTTTCTTCTTCTTATTCTTCCTTTTCTTCTTCTTCTTATTCACTGAGTTACTAGTTGCAGAAATTTCGCTCGACGAAGAACATGGAACGGAAGGTGACCTTGGAAGCGAAGAAGGTGAAGAAGACCTTACTGGTGAAGACGATGAAGGATCAACATGAGGTTTATGCTCTTGGGGGAAAGTTCGTACGACCGAAGCACTTACTGCATTCGAGATTACATGAGTGGAAAACAACCACACTGACAATCCAACTGTGAGACCTAGAAGGCTCAAAGTAGCGATGTGAGGAGGACCAATGTTTCCATAGGAAGGAAAAATAAAAGGTTCCCCTGGAGAAGAGGTTCCTTCATTGGTCATTTCAGGAACTGACGCCATGAAAAACAAAAATCCGACCTAGAGTCCGCTAGGGAAAACAAACAACACACGCTAAAAATCTAGGAAGCAAGCAAACAAACAAAACCTTCTCACAATGAACACACTAGTTGGTGATGAAATCCAACGTCGCAGGAACAATGTGAGAAGGGGCTGAGATAGAGCGGGTGGAAAAGTTACATTGACAACCTGCTTAATGGACTTACACCCTGGTGCAAGCTCCCACACATAATCGTGGGTATACCCTCCAAGGAGCCTGAGTGAGTTTGGCCAATGTCGATTCCAGGTACCGTGAAGACTTGCCCCTCCACAGTCACCTCGTGTAAAGAACCTAGAAAGATAGGCCACTAAGGTTACCACCAACAACAATAAATCCTGGGGGAATAGTCGACAGTCCGATCCACACGCAAGGGCAGGGTATCTAGCCCGAAATCAACTCAAAAGGCTTCCACTCATCATTGTGGGTATACCTCCGAGTGATCCCTGTAATACGTGCAATCTCTACACTGATGTTAACAAAGCAGGGTGAGTAACTCTGCCAACACCAAAGTGACCTAGTGCTTGACCCTTGTGTGAGAAGGGCTTCCCAAGACAGTATATTGAAAATGGATTTAACTCTCCCTATCACAAGATACTATGTTTGTTTGCAGCTTTGGAAAGTTATCTTTCACACCTATTCCAAAGACCTACAACTAATCTAATGTAGGTTTGCTACCAGAAAAGATAAAAATGTCTAATCAATTTTTATAAGCGCTTTATTTTATGGCTGTTGTTACTCAAAAGGAAGATGGCATGGACAATATGATGTTTTGACCGACTCAAAAATTATGCAAATACATGAAGATGCAATCTTTTCATTTCGATGAAAGCTATGCTACGAGAAGGAGAAAACATTTATCATTCCCATATGCACAATGTCCCAAAATATATTAAACTCATCAATATCAATCATGCCATTTAGCTACTGCAAATGCAAGGATGCCCCCAATCTAATATAAAGCAAGAAATTAAATCTTTTTGTTTCAAAAATTTCACTAAAAGAAATAATGAACTTTCTTAAAATAATGAAACCCAAACTAAAAGTTTTCTTTTAAAGCAAACTATTCAGAAGAAATCTGATCTTTCCCTAAACAATTCTAAAGAAAACACATGCTTTGTAATTGAAAGACACTCAAAGCAAGAGACTAATCCTTCAAAACCAAACAAAGCAAAAGTAGCTAAAAGCAACTCAAAGGATGTCAAGTAGACTGTAAACAGATCAATATAGGCTCCAAAATTTCAATCCAGTTGTTCAAAGAAAAACTGGGTATCAGAAGACTTAATCCAAAATTTTCACAAGTGAGTTTGCAAGCTAGCAGTATATTACAGTGCGAGAATCAAGGATTCTTGCAAGTTGGACATAGGTTGACTGCGAGGTGTTCGCATTGGACTGAACACCAGGGTGCAAACTCAAGTAATTCTCGTAGGCTACTAATGAGTCCAGTGCGAGAATGGTTGTAAACAAGCAAAATTTGGAAAAAGGACAATTTCTAAGAGAACTTTTAGATCCAAAGAGTCTTGATAGATATTCCACAGACTCAGAGACCATAAAACAAGCAATCAAAGCAAGGGAAACTAGACTAACTAGGAAACAATCCATTCCCCAGTGGAGTCGCCAATTTTGTTTCTGGATTAATCCGTAAGTGCGTACATAAATTGATCTCCCTAGATCCACTTGGATCTAGAACAAAACAGGACAGAATAATACTCTTTCCCTAGATTTATACTATTGAATGAAATAGGAGGCAAGGATCTTGTACATACCTTATGAATGCTTCCTTGGGTCTCTGTTGTACCAATTTTGCTCCGATGCTCTTGCACTGTCAAGACCACAACAATACAAACCAATCTAAGTGAAGACAATTCAATATATTCAATAGCTAATCTATACATATGATCAAGGAGTTATGTAGGGACATATTACTGTATTAAATTGATAGAAAGTGAAACTTACAACCTGAGCCTTGATGTTGTAGATATCCTTTCGATGGCTCCTAGCTCTGACACACACACTTACTCATGCATGAAGAAAATCAACCACCTTTGATGACCTTGCTCGTGTCTCTAGCTACTGTAGCATCATTCCTTCATACAATCTTACACTAATTCTCCAATCAATCTCTTGCTAGTTTGCTTCTAACCTTTTCCATGAGCCTTCTCTTCAATATATAGGAGAGAACAGATTAGTTACTTGGATAGGAACAATCCCAAGATATCAGGAAAACCAGTACTTAGGTAACCATTCGAATGCCAACTCACCCTTCTAGAAGATTCCCTTCTAGAAGGCTCGAGAACTTCATCTTTTTCCTCTTTAAGAAGATGTTCGCACCTTGACAGTTAGTTACAGTGTGAACCCCTCGCACCCCAGCTTAATGCATCCTATGAGAATCAGACATTCTCGCAAGAAAATATATAGGTAGCTTGCGAACCTCTTTTAAAAGTATGATTTTTGGAAGCAGACAAAGGTAACTTTTCTCAGGAAAGTGTTCTTAGTGAAGAGCTTGATTTTCCATCATCATAACATCATCACGATGACCAAAATTGTGGATAACACTCTACGACCTAATTAAGACACTTCTAAAGAAGTAGAGAAGGTTCCCTGTCACACTTCGGTGGGGTCGATCCTATGGCAAAGCAGAAAATACAACGAGATGAAAAAAGCTGGGAATGAAAACCTAACTTACATGCAAAAGTTGGAAAGAACGAATTTTACCATGGGATGACATAAAATGTAACTGATCTCAAAAAATTACCAAATTGTAAGGACTAGCTCATCAGGATACCCAAAATATAACTCAAAAGAGAACTCAAGAAGCCATCAAGCCAGAAAAAGTGAAAAAGGGGATCAAATTAGGGAAAAAAGGGCCAAAAAAGTCTATAAATAGAGGTCAAAAACTGATTTTTACCATTGCAACTTGGAAATTAACAAAAGGTCAAAAAACCCCTTCGTCAAAAAATCGAATTCTGGGAGCTACGGTTGATGGAAAACTCTCCTACTTGGACCAAGTAAGTATAAATTCCGCCCTCTTGCAATTTATTTAACTCATGCTTTTAATTTTTTGTTTGGAAGGGGCACGCCCTTGAAAAAAGGTTGCGTCTCTGTGTACGCGGGTTGTCCAAAGTTACCCCGCGTATGTACTCAGGAAGAGTAATAAACACCTGAGTACATACACAATTGTGTCAATTACAACCTGCATACACCTCCTTTTGATTTTAAAAAAATTAAAATAGAAGAAACTAAACCCGCTCCATATTTGTACGTGATAGGATGTATGTGCACTAGAGAGAGAGGGAACATGACTACCTGGATGTATTAGTCGAGGAGGACCCTGCGACGGTTTCTATGCTAAAATAGTGTGGCCTTTGGAAATTCTTTCAGTGTCCACTCACGAGGGCACAATCGAGGTTTCTCAATGCCTTGGTAGAGTACTAACATCCAAACGTAGAGGAATTCATGCTGGAGGATCAATCATCGACCCCAACCACGTAGTATATTTGCTTCTTGACTGACCTCTCTAGGAGAGGGGAACTGGTTAACTTGAGGACTTTTCCTCCGGGGCCATACAACATTGAAGACTACATCGCGATGCACTGTGAGGCTAGTATTGAGAAAATAGGTTCTCAAGTGCCAATTCAAAAGATTACCAACCTTTCCTTGCGAGTGATTTTACTCATGATCGGGCAGATTACTAGATCCGCAACACTCCATCAGGCTTCCCGTGCATAGATGCACTGTGAAATTCATTGTTTGGAGGTGACTATTTTTTACTAGAGTACTACCATGCTAGTATGCATGAAGAGACAAATCACAGAGTTTCATAGGCGTACCAACAATAACTTTGGGTTTGGTACCATTTTGTGTTTCTTATTCTTCGAGAGGGTGTCCAGTCTCAGTCCTAGAGAGATAGTACGGGGGCATATTGCCTCCTTCCTAGCAGTGTGCAGGTGGGAGGTTTTATTTCTTAGACAGGGTGGAGGAAGGACCCAAGATGCCTTCGACAACAAATTATTCGATTGGTGGTCAAGTCATATCCCAATGATAGAGGACTATCCCTATGCAGGGATTAGCTTCCTCAGAGATACAGGCATTCCCGCGCCCCCTTGTGAGGAGCATGTTAAGATAGGTAACATATAGTTTTTGAATTTATTAAATTTTTAATTTTCATATATATCCTTTTTATGTGTGCATTAGAGTACTAACTTACAAATCTATTATGTACATATGTGGGACCTGTTCGACTGATAGACTTCGCTAGGACTAGGCATTGTCCTCGAACAGAGGCAGGACCAACAAAAACATGAGTACCAACAACTATGGTAGGACCCCTAGCCGAAGAGGCTGACATAGTCCTACGACGAGTGGAGAGGAACCTCTTTGCTCTCACTCGTGCAGTTCCTATGGCTGAGATCAAGGATATCCCTCCAATGATTCAACCACATGTAGTAGGTGTGCCTCGGACCTGGGTCCAATTATTCTAGCATCTTGCAAACATCGTCATCCACTATACTAGGGCCAATAGGCCTAGACCTTAGATAGATTCAAAGTATTTACATGCCGAGGGAACTTTTTGTATTATGTATTTTGAGGGCTTAAGCCCAATGATGTATACCAATAAATTTTGAGGCTTTCTTTCCCACTTTTGTACTCATGACACCATTTTGGACATAGACACACACACATACATCTTTATTGTTTCATGGATACCATTTTTTACAAATGTATTTACATGTGTATGTGTGTGCTTTTCTTTTACATGCGAGCAACATGCCAATATAAAACTTGATTAGCTAGAGTATCGATTAAATGATTAAATCTCCTAGG
Organism: Picea abies; assembly: GCA_900067695.1. Classification (NCBI taxonomy): domain Eukaryota; kingdom Viridiplantae; phylum Streptophyta; class Pinopsida; order Pinales; family Pinaceae; genus Picea; species Picea abies. The sequence continues at coordinate 6,440 of CBVK0100286913.1, forward strand.
AACATGAATATAAGTAATATAATCAAATGATTTTTATAAGAGATGTACCCTAAGGAACAGTTGGTGAAAAGTGGGATCATAAACACGATAAACTCCATTTAAATGAGACACAACCAGTTGAGCATCTAAGTAAACCCAGAGGCGAGAAATGCCACATGACAAAGCATCATATAGAAATTCTATTACTACACTGTACTTGACAACATTATTGGTTGCATCACTTAGACAGATACCTCCGAAAGATAGCAACTATCCTCTAAGTGTGAAAATCACCCAAGCTACAGAAGCAAGCCTCCCAGTGTGTCAGATAGCACTGTCCACGAACCCAAAGTAAACCTCCGATTCACGTGACATCTACCACAATGAAAAATAAGACATAAATAACTACACATCCACAAAATGAAAAAATACAAAAAATGTATAAAAGGATATACATATATACAAGAAGCCACCCATGTGAATAAATTAATAATATTACTTCTTAAGGTAGAGCCCATTTCTAGGCTCCGCTAAAGCATTTTCTTCAAAATCAACTAGAAAGTAAGCACCCTTCTCTAAGACCTCTTTCACAATGAAACGTTTGAACCACATGGGTTTGAACTTCCTGCCCCCAGGGGATCTTTGCCTTGGTCATAAACCAGGACAAGATCACCTTCGGAGAAAATCTGAGGGCGAACAAACCGATCATATTGACATTTGACTCGTTGCTTATTAGCCTTGTTGGACAAGGCTGCACCACGATGCTACTCATTGATCTGCTCGAGATATAGAAGGCGTTCTTCAAGTGACGTAGTGTCAGGAAGTAGTTCCACTACCAAATTTAAAGAAGGGATCTAACACTCGATGGGTAAGATGGCTTCCAACCCATAAATGAGTTGAAAAGGTGAAAAATCGATGGCAGTATTTACATAAGTTTGGTAGGCCCACAATGCCGAATATAACATCAAATGCCAATTTGACTTGGCTGAATTGATTGTTTGCTGAAGAATAGTTTTGAGAGACTTATTCACAACTTCAACCTAACCATTCGCTTGCGGGTAATAGGGTGACAAATGTTTTTGTTTAAACCCAAGCTTTGACGTTAATTTAGTCATCATTTTATTCTGGAAGTGACTGCCATGGTCAGTGACAATCTCCTTCGGGACTTGGGATATCGAATCTTGCTACTATCTGATTGAAAATGAAAAGGGCAACAATTTCACCGTCATTGTTAAACGTAGGCATAACTTCGACCCACTTAGTGAAGTAGTCTAGTGCTACGATGATGTAATGATTCCCCCTGGCAGAAGCCAAGTAACATGTAGTGAAATAAATCCCCCGCTTGGTGAAAGGACCAACAACAATGACTGGAAACATAGGAGCAGGTTATGACTGCATCTTCCGACAAAATATTTGGCATGGGTGACACTTCTTGACCCCTTCAACACTATCCTTGATTAACGAGGGCTAGAAGCATCCTACTCGTAGAATATTTTGGGCGGTTTTCAACCCAGAAAAATGACCGCCACATGTTCCAGTGTGACAATTGTTCAAAACGAGCTTTGCTTATTCATGTGTAAAACATTGTTGAAGAATGAAATCTACACCCCGACGATACAAAGTGTCATCGATAATGAGATAGTTTCGTGCTTGGTGTCGAATTCATCGATGCTCATTGCAAGAAGAAGAAGTGGGGAACTTCAAAGTATGAAGATACAAAAATATATCTCCATACCAGGGGTCTGAAGATGCAATTAGAAAAATATCTCCATTAATAGGTGACTCTTTGGGCATGATATCACCAGATTCAACTAGTAGTTCCGAAATTAGTTCGACGAAGACCAATGAATTTTTAGATTTCGTAGAGACAAAATCCAAGTCAAACGCTTGTAGGATGACTATACATCTACTGATATTTCCGCCAATGACCCATCGCATTGACACATATTGGAAAGGGTTGACGACAACAATGACAATGGTATTGCGAAGTAATATATAGTGATTGAACCGTTGGACATGGAATGATGACAAAGAAAGTTTCTCAACATGAGAGTAGTTGAGTTCCGGTCCAACCAAGCCTCAAATAAGATAATAGATAACGTGCTCTTCAAGCGTGTCATCCTCCTGGACCAAGACCATGCCGGTGGTCGACTCTGTAACAACCAAATACAAAAAAAAATATATGTTATAATAAGGAGGCTGGAGCAGAGGGGCAGACGTCAGGGCACGTTTCAATGCTTCAAAGGAGAATTGAGTTGCTTCATCCCAGCAAAATGGGACCCATTTTTTTAAAAGATGCATGAAGCCTTTAGTGATCTCAGCATAATTAGTGACAAAATGTCGAAGAAAATTCACTTTCCTCTGTAAGCTATGAAGCTGGGGTATTTTTCACTGGGGAGGCAATTGAAGTATCACCTCAACATTAAGAGGATTGACCATGATCCATTTTGTTGACACGATGAAACCTAATAAACGACCTGATGTCACGCAAAAATTTCACTTGTTTGGATTCAAGTGAATCTGATAGTAGTGACACCGCTCAAAGATCAGTTGTAAATGGGCAGGATGATCAGATCTCTTGCGAGAACGTGATGCTAGATAATCCAAGTATGCCTCGTCTATGTTTTTTAGGTCATGAAAAGAAAACAACATGTCCCGCTAAAAGGTAGATCCAATGTTCTTCAATCCAAAAGGAATTTTTTGATACACAAAGGTACCCCAAGGAAAAATAAAAGTTGGTTTATGTTGGTCCTCAGGTTTGATTTGAATTTGATTATATCCCCAAAAACCATACATCAAAGAAAAGACTTCGCAACCTACACACTCATCAACTTCTGATCAATAAACAGGGTTGGAAAATTGTCTTTCAGGCAAGCTTTGTTCAAATCATGGAAATAAATACAAATGTGAATCATTCCCTGTTTATTGTTGATAGGAACCGAGTTTGATACCCATTTCGTCATTGTACGAGGTAGATGAAACCAACTTTGACCAGTTTCTCTACTTCAACCTTAATTGTCTCTGCTTTTCGAGGATTGACTGAGAAAAGCTTATGTTGGACCGGTTTGACATCAGGATAAGTCATGATTTCGTGTTTGACAATTTGTGGGTCAATGCTTGGAATCTCCTCGTAAGACAAAGAAAACATTTTGTGGAACTCCTTAAATAACTTGGTGTAAATTCAAATCTCTTTTGGGGAGAAATATTCTCCAACAAAGACATTCTCCATGACTCCAGGGGTTTTGGAGATATCGATTGGAATCATAGTATCAATTATTTCCATGTTTCCCTTGGCATATACTCTGTGCGTAGCTAGAGGTTTAATAGGACAATGGATATCTCCATTCATGGTAAAAAAAAACTCTCCTTACTCTATTCTCCTAGGCTCGAGAAGAAAATAAGATCTATGATGCAGATCATCCCAGGGTCTGTCAAGACCAATCATTGCCTCCAGAATCACCTCGTCAGAGGACAAGAATAAGTCTAAAGGGTCTTGAGTGATGAGAGAGTCCTGAGCCAAAATAGGCTCGAGAACTGGATCTAGCTCCTGTGGGGGAGCCAGATCAGGGTTGGCCGAGGCTTGGTGGACAATTTTGTACGCAACCTCAGTTGTGGATAAGGGCATGGCCATGCCAAGGTGCCCTATCCCTTCCATCGAAGCTGATGGGGAAGGTAAAGTCCATAGGTCATGAAAGTAGGTCATTTTAAAAGATGACACTTGAAAAATTGTAGCCCTCGGCTGGTCGGGAACAACTGATATAAACCTTACATCATTGGAAGGCGGTGGATAATCAAAAGTTCCCATCAACGACAGAAACAATCTTGCACCTAATTTGAGACTTCCAGGCTGCGGGTTATCAATCATCGGGACTGTGGAAGCCCTCGATGAAGGGTCAAGATGAGAGAAGGACAACTGGTCGATGGTTATAATTCGAACCTCGTGCGAAAAACATAAGACCGAAAAAAAATGGCTACAACCGCATGCATTGCGTAACTCTAACTTCATCCTAACAAAATATTGTAGTCAAGAGGCACATCGACTAATTCAACCTCAACGCAGACAATTTTATGCCTAACTACATGGGAAAAGAAGGAATTATACCATGTGGTCTAAACAATCGATTGTCAAAATCCGTAAGTAACGTAGGCGACATAGACAACTCAGGATGGCCAATGGACTTCCAACATGTGAATGATATTACGCAAGTCGAGGAACCCTCATCAACCACCGTATGGAAAATGCTTCGTGTCAATTATTTCGTGGTGTATGCCACTAATATCTGAAAGGTGACATGATGAGGAAGACGAGGTTGAAGGTCGGTTGGATCGAAAACGATCGTTCTTGCACTACTAGTTTTTGCTGCTCCCAAGGCGAACATCAAATCTTTTCTCTATGAGGGGAAACTCTAGAGAACTTCCAGAGTAGACATTGCACAAGGGGTCTGTGCCATATCCTTCACGATGAAGTAGTTCTCAAAATCCCTCACGTTTGGGTTATGGGAAGCCTTCTTAAATGCACCTTTAGGGATGCGAGTCATTGTCTTGCCCACTATATTCCCAATTTGAAGAGGAGTTAATGGATTGGAGCCATCCTTGCATTTATCGACAGATTCTGATGTTCCATAGTCACGAGTCCTGGTTGATAAATGAGAATCGATGTTCATCCTGTAATTGTTCATGACTGGGTTTTTAGGAGTAGGCATGGGGGGCCCTGACTGCCCCCAACCACACTCGTGGATGTAGAAGCCTGAGCCATATTTTTCCCTTGTGGAAAAGGGTTAGTAAACACAACATGTTGTTTCTTTGCTAGTAGCTTCTAGGCTTCCACAAGTCGAGGGAACAAGTGATTTAAGTGGTCATCCATGCAAATCTTACACATATATTTCACCTTCCTATTCTCAGTTTTTCCCTCTCCAACATTTTTTTCATCCTTTTTATCATCTTTACCCTTCTTGTTTCTCTGTTTCTTCTTTCCCTCGGTCTACTGGTTGGCCTTGGGAGTTGTCGTATGCACACTGTGTACATACGATGTCTAGGTAGCGAGGGAATCTAAAATAGGGGTCTGACTGGCCACAGTCTGTTGTATTGATGATTGCTGTAACTGATTCAACAACAGATTCGTGGACTTTCTTTGTGCCGAGCCCACTATGCCATCAACCTGGAGCCCAAAATTTTGTTTGGCCTTATAGAGAGTAGACCGTGGTGCATCAGGTAAGATCTCATAAAGAATGCTAGACTGGGAGTAAATCAGTTCTAGTGGTTAGGCTCTCATAATAGCCTCTTCCTCAGAAAACACCTCTAACGTTGCTACATGTTTAGACAAACAAGGAACCAAAGACTTCAAGAATCACTCAAGCAAGAATGTAGGAGGGAACTTGATCTTAATCAAGCTATTTATTCACCTCCACTCTCGGATATGATCCAAGATATGCTCAGCCTTAGTCTGCTTGAAGTTGGAAAACAACTCAGTGCCGACATTGTATCTCACTAGCAACTTGAAATGGTTCAAGAAAAACATTGGCAGGTCATTAAATTAAGAGTACTTCGAGATGTCAAGCTTGATATACCACTTCACTGCACCCACTATAAGAGTGCGTTGAAAAAGGCACAACTGAATGGAGTCATCTTTCAACAAGTTTGATGAACACCAAAAGCGAAAGGTAGTCATGTGATCACCTAGATCTTCGCCGAGCTTGCCCTTGAATTTTAGAATGTCAGAAGGTAACTTAGTCAGTGTTGGCACAGGGGTAGACCCAGGGTTCAACTCTAAGTTTGCACCAACAAGCCCTAAATACTGGCCCTTTCGGAAACACTTGCGAAACATATGCAGTCTCACCCGAAGCAGTGATAAGGGAGTTGCAGGACACATGTTTCTACAACCAGAGGAAATGCAAGTGGATTCAAAGGAACAACACACATAGATCTAGTTATTCTTTATCTCCCTTAGGCCTACTATGCAAGCTATGGATCAAATCTAACACAATGATGCAATAACAGAATAACAGAAAGAAAAAGAACACAACATCAATCACATAAAACAACAAGATAGACGTGGTTCACCCTCTCCCTAGGGCTATGCCCACATAACTGTGTTTCTTGATATTAGGTGAAAACATACAGTTCTATCTGCGCACTTATCTTGCATATATCTCTCTCTTTCTCTTCTTCTCTCCCCTCCCTACACACCCAACTGCAGGGTTGATCTTCACACCTAACTGAAGATCTTACAATACAGACTCTGTATTTCTCTCCACATAACAATCACAACTATCAAAAAACAACATTGATGAACTCTCTTCGAATTAACAATGAATAACCAACGACTGACCCATCCCAGGTCATCTAGATGTTTATTTATATATTACAATGACAAACATCTAGGTGTCAAAACCCTAGATACCAAAACCCTAGGTCAACTTGACCTGTTTTTTCAGGGCTTCACCAGCCTGTCGTTCCTTCTTTCCCACAAGGTTGTCCAAAGCACTCGTTGACGTCTTCTTCCACTTGCTAAGTTGTCCATGATATATCTTCCTTGCTGATCTGTCATCCTCGATATTCTCATTCAATGACTAGCTTTCCCTTACTTTTCTCCTTCTTTTCTGTTTCTTTGAGCACTTCGACCCAATATCAGTCAATGTGCCTTCCGTGCAGTTCATATTTTTCCTTTCTTCCTTAATATTTTATTTCTTCCATAAACAAGGGCCAACATGCCCCCAACACTCACCTGTGACTCGTCCCAAGGCACTCAAGGTTTGAACCTTCTGTTTCTCTTTGTCTTTAGACTATATGGAGCAGCTTGTGCTCTCCATTTTGTTCCTCCCTTCCTTGTGCATACTGTCTTTTCTATGTCTGGTACCCAGTTTCAACTGCACTTGGTACCTAGATCCTTCTTCTTATGCTTTTACTGAGAGTTGCGAGGCACCTGGTTGTCGTAGTACAATTTTAACCGGCTCCCATTTACCAAACCTTCCTTCCATTCTCCCTTCAAAGTCTTCAACTGCACAACGCCTCCTTCTGTCACATAGACAACCTCATATGGCCAAAGCCAATGTGTCCCAAACTTCCCTGGGTGCTTCATGAACTTTCTATCATATACCAATACCAGATCTCCTTGCTTAAAGGATTTCTTCTTGATATGTCTATCATGGTAGGCGTTTTCTCGTTCCTTTTGTACCTGCTGGTGAAATCCTGCAATGAATCTGTCTTCTTCCAGTTCTACCAACTGCACAATTCTATCTTGCACAATGTTTGTGTCATCCATATCTACAAATGTTTCAATTCTTAAGCTAGGAACTAAATATTCCATAGGTATGACTGTTTCAAGACCATAAACCAACTTAAAGGGAGTCTACATTGTCATCTTCTTGCAAGTGGTTCTATAGGCTCATAATACTGCTGGTACTCTCAAATCACAATCATCTATGTTCACACTGCAAATCTTCATCAACGTTGTCTCCAAGATCTTATTGAAAGCTTCGACTGGACCATTCATTTGCGGATGGTATGGAGTGATCTTTTGATGGTGGACTTCAAATTCCTGAGTCAAGGCTTCAATCGTCTTATTAATAATATGTGTACCTTGATCACTTATAAGGATCTTCAGGCATCCAAATCTAGTTATGATATCATCAAATATGAATTGCACAACTGTTGTTGCACTACAATCCTTGACTTCTCTTGCTTCTTCCCATATGGTCAAATACTCTGGCGCAATGATGATGTATCTGGCTCCTGTGCGCTTCCCTGGTGGGTTGATAGGTCCAACGAAATCAATTTCCCATTTCTCAAATGCCTGCAAAGTTAGTTGAGGTGCTAAAGGCATCTCATCTCTTCTAGAGGGTTTCCCAACTCTTTGGCATACATCCCAGGCTCTATAGTATTCCTTAGCATCTTTGTGTAAAGTGGGCCACTAGAGGCCAGATCTAAGAACCTTCTGCGCTGTTTCATTTCCTGCATAGTGTCCTCCTGCGATACCTTCATGTGCTTCTTCCAGAATCAATGGTCTTTCTGCCTCCATAATGCATCTCATGATTTCATCAGGTCCCATCTGATAAAGCTGTTAAGCTATAAGTGAAAAATCTGCAACTTGAACTACTAGTTGTTTCTTCTGAATGATGGTATATTCACGAGGTGCCATTCCTGTAGACATGAACTAGACTATTTCGGTGAAGTGATCATCAACCTTTCTGATGGCCAACAACTATGCATCTGGTAGTGTATCCTCCAAACTGGTAGGTTCCTCTCCATGTTCTAACCTAGACAAGTGGCCAGGACCATTGTTCATTCTTCCTAGCTTGACCACAATCTCAAAATCATATTCCTAGAATAACAGTAGCCATATGCATATTCTTCCCCCCAACACTAGCTTGTTGACTAGGTATTTCAATGCATAGTGATCAATGAACATCTTGAAGTGTCCTCCCAACAAGTAGTGACGAAACTTCTGCAACGCATACACCATGGCTAAACCTTCTCTCTCAGTGGTAGAGTAATTTATCTCAGTTGTAGATAGCTTCTTGATAGCAAAGGCTAACAGATGGTCAATATATCCTGCCCTTGGTTGTGCTAACACTATTCCTAATGCAATAAATGATGCATTGACATGCACATGGAATTCCTTACTCCAATATGGGAAAACCAGAATGGACGCAGTGACCATTTTCTGTTTCAGTGTGTTGAAGCTCTGTTGACATTCCTTTGAACATTGGAACCGACAATATTTATTTAATAACTTCTCCATAGGTGTTGTTATCTGTGCATATCCCTTGATGAACTTTCTGTAGTATCCCGTATGTCCCAGTGCAGTGTGAAACTGTCTCACTGAAGTAGGAGGGGGTAGATCAACAATGATGGCAATCTTGGAAGGATCTATCAACACTCCCTGATTACACACAATATGGCCAAGAAACACTCCAAAGGGTGACAAGAAGATGCACTTCTTCAGTTTTAGGGAAATATGACATTGCCTGCACTTATCCAACATTAGTCTTAAACATTCAATATGATTTTGTAATAAGCTAAAAACAGTCAAATCATCAAAATAGGCTTCCAAAAAGTTATGTAAAAATTCCTTGAATGCTTCGACCACCACCCTAGAAAAGATGGCTAGTGCATTCTTCAGTTCGAAAGGCATCACTGTGTACTGGTAGGATCCCCATTCTGTTGCAAATGTGGTCTTATGGCGGTCTTCCTTAGCTATCCCGATCTGGTGATAACCTGAAAATCCATCTTTGAAGGAGTAAACTTCCTGTCCTCCCACATTATCCAACACTTCGTCAGTAACAGGTGTAGGGAATGGATCATGTAAACATGCATCATTCAGTTTCCTCAAGTTTACATAGATTCTGATCTCTCCTGTCTTCTTATCTTGGACCACCATAGGACTAATCCATTTTGACTCTTCAACAGGTTCTATGATTTCTGCATCCAACATTCTGTCTAATTCAATCTTGATTTTCTGCTTATATTTGAGATTTAGTCTGTAAGGTCTTTGCCTTACTGGCCTTGCATCTGGTTTCAAGGGGATCTTCATCTCTCCCATGGGCCCTTTAATGCTCCTCATGTCAGTAACTTGGTTGGAAACAAGTCCTGATACTCATGTAGTAGTTCTATGATCTTGTCAATAGTGGCATCATCCCAATAATCTCCAACATTTGTGAGATTAGGTGCTTGATCTGTTCTAATATTAACTTTATTGATTTTGATTGGCTATCCAATAAAAGGTAGTTCGACTCCTAGTCCTTCTATGTCTCTTTATCCTTCTGTCTCTGTGATGTTCACATTCCAAGGATAATCGTCTTCATAAGAATTGATATTGTAACAACCTTGCAATTTCTGAAGTGGTGAAATCCATTCATCTTTTTCTTGCTCCAAAGGGAGGTTAGGTGCCTCCTCAAAGACTTTCTGTCTTACAACTTGTAAATCTTGATCTACTAGGAGGTACTGAATTTCAAATAAAAATGTAGCTACAAAGTTCTGAGTCATACCATACCAATCTAAGGTGGTGAGGTGCAGTTCTGCTTGAAGATACCAATTAATAGGCGTTGTGTTCAAAGTGTTTATGAATTTATGCACCCACTGCTCTTGAGGGATGCTGCTCTAGGTCTCCTCACAACTTCGCACATGGTTCTTCAGACAACTCTCACCCATGTATCGAACTTCGCACCCTTAAACTTGTTCTAAAAAGTGTACTATAATCAAAGTGCGACATTTCACCCAGTCCATGATGTTATTCTTATGTGTTCCCCACCATATTGCTGGCGTTTCTTTTAAAGCTTCATCTAATGCCAACAGTCTCTATTCTATTGGTACACTTTCTTCAAATTTTGAAAAGAATGTTTCTAAATGATTTAAACCATCAAATGTAGGTAGATTTCTTACTTATGTGCCAATCCAACGAACTTCCCTAGTCAATCTAGCACACCTTCTCGTAGAAACTTCATACATTTTGTTCTGCCAGTTCTCTAGTGCTTCTTCCGAATCTGACGAGCATGCGCTTTCACTTCGCCAACTTAAGTTCTCATCTGCTGTAGGATTAATGTAATCCTTCTGTCTTGTTGTCAATTTATATATGTTCTCTAGTTCATAAGCATAGTCTTCTTCTTTTATGGGTTCTGTGTATCTGCGACCTTCTTCAGGATCCAAAGCTACAATGACCCTAAGGCTATCACCTTCGAATGTCATTCTTCTTTTCTTTAAGTCAACAACAGTGGAATTGTTAAAAGCCCAGTCAATTCCTAACAACGCTGGATAAGGAAAACTATCATCAACTATCTCAATCACCTCGAAACCCGCAAATGTCCTTACCCCATTGATGTCCACAGGGACATGCTCTAGTATCCCAAAGGGACTTACTGCCAGTTGATTAGCCATCCTAAGACTGATAGGGGAATAAATTAACTTAGGTTTTCCTATCAGTGCCTAGGTTTTCTTCATCATAACATTGACTTCTGATCCTAAGTCGAGGACCACATAATCTATGTCATAATCTCCAATCTGAGCATTAAGGCATAGTTCCTTATTTGTCCTTCTCTTTCTGGATACTTGATGTACTGCTTTATTCATCTGAGGAGCTATCCTACCTATCTCATAATGTATGATCAAATTTTGTAGTTCTTGTACAACTCTTTCATCCTTAACCATATTAATGCAAGTACATAAGAATTCCATAAACTTGCTTACCTCTTTTCCTTCTCTAGGTGATGCAGACTGATCAAATGCCAAAGGCATTCCACATTCTCTCACTTCTGGTTGTGTCTTTGATGAAGAAGCCTGATCTCTTCCAAATTATTTTCTTGCCTCTTCAAATGTCTATTTTTCTTCCCTCAGATCAAACACTTGTGTCTTCTCTGTAGCTCTTTTGACCCTTGATTCTTCTGTAGTATTTTTTGGGGTCACTCTTTCTTCTCCTGTAAAAGTGCCTCCTCTAGTGATAACAACGACTCTGGGATCCTCTCCATGAGGTTCTACTGAGATTAGTTGTACTTGCTGGTTTCCTCCTCATCTCTCCTAAAGCTTGGCTAACAACATAGAGAAATCTTCAATGACATGTTCAAATGAGTTGTAATAGATGAAAGTGGTACAAGGCTTCTGACAGTCCCTTTCCAAGTGACCTAGCTATGCGCAGTTATAATAAATGATCTAACCTCGACCTCGACCCATGCCTCCTCCTCGTCCTCTTCCTCTGAATCCACCATGAGGGTTGAAGTTTCCTCTTCCTAGAGAGTTAAACTGCGTAGCATTTCCTTCCTGCTGTACTTCGCCTTGAATCCTATATGTATCTCTTGATCTTTTGTGCAAGAGGTCATAAGCCCTATAGTCTTTTTGATCATGCCCCATAGATTTACATAATGTGTAATAAGGGTTTGTAGGTGTCTGGACAATTTTTTTCATGTAATAACATTCACCAAGGCAATGTCTATTTCTACATACCTTGCACCACGGTAGAGTAACCTGCTTCAAAGGGATTGGAGCCCCAGAGGCCAAGTACTCATGAAATAGGGGACACTGCTCCTTATTGTGGCCTTCTGATTTGCATCTGATACACCAGATCTCGTCTCTTTTATATTTTCCCTTGTCTTTCTTCATATCTTCGAATTGCAGAGATAATCTAGTTAGATGACTCAAAATTTGACTTCTACCTGAGATGAATTCTCACATAGTGGCTGACTCTAGTTTCATGGCGATCTCCAATGCCTCAGCCTGTGAAGCAACCTTATGTTGCATCAGAGGAACTATGATGTGTGGTAGGAGGGAAACAATGAACCGTTCCTTGTTCTGCTCGTCTGGGATCTGAAAACTCAATCGACCTGTTAAGGTCTTAAACCTCTAATGAAACTCCCAAATAGGTTCAACTAATTTCTTATTGATTTCTTTCAGTTTTGTAATGCATTGCGACTCCGACTTGAGTTTCTTGAATTATGCACTCAACACAGTCTTGATCTCATTCAGTGGTTTAGGCTATGCAACTTTGTTAACAAACTTCATGTACCAACTCAGTGCGTGGTCTTTCAAGGTAGTACTAAACCGAGCTCTCTTAACTGCTTCATCATTGATTTGATTAATACTCCATACAACCTCACATAAGAACTAGTGCTGATCAAGATATTCAGATCCATCTCCTCTAAAGATAAGTAGCCTCATTTCATCTTCCATAGATCTTCCTAGGTTTCTTGACTGAGTATGTATTGAAATGCTGGTAACAATGCTCTGAGTGCTCTCGTAAATATGACTACTTTCATTACTTAACGCTGCTGAAACAACATGAGGATTAATAGTACTTACTTCGACAGTCAACGCTATTCCTGAAGTTTTTGACTCTTCTCGGTGAGGTTCTTCAATCTTCTCTTCCTATGCTCTAATAGATCCCAACTGTTCCTTGTTCAATAGCTTTTGTTCTTCTCCACTGTAGAACCCTTCGTCATGTGCTAGTGGTTCATGGCTCTACTCAAACAATTTTACTAGAGGAACCTCTCTAAAGGTTCTCCCACTACGCGTATGTCCCACCTCTATGTCTCTTTCGTTGTCTGATTTTTTGAACATTAGATATTTAATCCAACCAATTACTGTATCTTCAAGATGTTCTTCTCATGCAATAACATCTTGATCTTCAACATCAAAAAGTGTAAAATTTTTCCTCTAGGTACTTTAAAGAAATACCTCTCTGCTTGGCTATATGACTCTACTCTGTCAATAGAAAACTCGGTAATGTACCCTCAATTAGTTCTATCAAACCAATGGTATACTTCTCTTGACACAGCGTTATCAATTCTCTTGACCTTTGTGATCAATGTCGACATCCAAACCATAGGTGGTTTAAATATGATCTCAAATTTGGTATCTTCTAGTCTGGCTAACCACTCGTATAGTTCTTTATGAATTCCTCCAAAGAAAATCTCGTGTATATCAGTAAAGATATACCTTCACAACCAATCCTCTATGCTAAGATTAGGGTTCTTATTCTGATCCTCAATGAAGTCCTTTTCTTGTTCTTCTATCCACTTCTGAATCTTTGTCTTCAATGGAAACCACCTTGACATTCCCTCAAGAAGATCCTGGTCCCGAGAACAGAACCATTTGTTGGCACAGGGGCAGACCCAGGGTTCAACTCTAACAACACACCAACAAGCCCTAACTACTGACCCTTTTGGAAACACCTGCGAAGCAGATGCAGTCTCACTCGAAGTAGCGATAGGGGGGTTGCAGGACATATGTGTATACAACCAAAGGAAATGCAAGTGGATTCAAAGGAACAACACACATAGATCTAGTTATTCTTTATCTCCCTTAGGCCTACTGCGCGAGCTATGTTTTAGATCTAACACAACGATGCAATAAAAGAATAACAGAAAGAAAAATAACACAACATCAATCACACAGAACAACAAGATATATGTGGTTCACCCTCTCCCTAGGGCTATGTCCACATAACTGTGTTTCTTGATATTAGGTGAAAACATACAGTTCTATCCGTGCACTTAGATTGCATATCTCTCTCTTTCTTTTCTTCTCTTCCCTCCCTACGCACTCAGATGTAGGGTTGATATTCTCACCCAACTGAAGATCTTACAATACAAACTCTCTATTTCTCTCCACACAATAATCACAACTATCAAAAACCAAAACTGATGAACTCTCTTCGAATGAACAATGAATAACCAACGAATGACCCATCCCAGGTTCTCTAGACCTTTATTTATACATTACAATGACAAACATCTAGGTGTCAAAACCCTAGATACCAAAACCCTAGGTCAACTTGACCCACGTTTTCAGGGCTTTGCCAGCATGTCGTTCTTTCTTTCCCACAATGTGCTCCAAAGCACTTGTTGACGTCTTCTTCTGCTTGTTGTGTTGTCTAAGATATATATTCCTTGATGATCTATCATCCTCAATCTTCTCGTTCAACGACTAGCTTTCCCTTACTTCACTCCTTCTTTTCTGCTTCTTTGACCACTTCGACCCAATATCAATCAATGTGCCTTCCACGTAGTTAGTATTTCACCTTTCTTCCTTAATCATCAATTTATTCCATAACCAAGGGCCAACGATCGGCATGGGGGGCCAACATAGATCATGACAGATCGGGTCATTTAATAATATTGACAAGTATGGAAAATGCAGGGTTGCCAGAAAGGGTAGTTTTGGTTGTGGAGTATTTACATGAAAAGAGGGCCCTGGATTTTGACTGACACCAGGTTTCCAGGAAAAGTTGAACTGCTAGCCTGGGTTTTGGTAGAAACTGTGGCCTTGACCAACATAAGGAAATTGTGTCTTTTGTTGCATCATCGACTGAGTTGCAAAGTTAGACAACATAACTTGCGCAAGGATTTCTCCCTATGCATCATTCCAAGGACCTTGGTTGGGGATCACCCTAGTTGATCCTCCTGACATAGGTATTGAATATTTCCTCGGGTTCCATTGATTATGGAAGGGGTTTCCCCCAAAAAACATCTTCTATGAGGGAAATGAGCCCTGGAAAGGATTCCAATGACCTTGTGTGGAGTATACTCTTGTCGTCGTTCCCTGTGAAGGAATAGTACTTTGCATAGGGTTCTGTTGGCCAAAGCTAGGGTGACCCCCAGTAAAGAAGGAAGATGAATAAAAAACATTGTTCCCAAATGCACCAAACAAAGAGAGCGACATAGATCTATGAACCATGCATCAACCATAGAGAGAGAGACATAAATATGAACCATGCATCAACCATGCATCAACCTGTACCTCAACCTGTAATCAACGTGTACCATAAACAAGTGCATCAACCATGCACCAACCTGTAATCAACCCATACCATAAAAGAGTGCATCCAACTATGTCCCAAGTATGTACCAATCATGTGTCAACTACTCATCAACTATGACTCATCAATATGTACCAACATTATCAACTATACACCTCATGTATCTGCGCCAACTCATCAACTACTTGTCTCAACCATGTACTCAACATGTACCA
>CBVK0100286914.1:0-21862 GCA_900067695.1 Picea abies
TACCACATGCCATCTACTTCAAATCTCAAAGCAGGGCTTGCTTTTGTCATAGCTCAATGCTGACTGTGTCCAACACTGTGGGCAACCAGGTGTTTGGAAAACAACGGTTCTGGGAACTAGGGATACAATCGATATTACTTATGAACAAACAGTGAAATCATTTGACAGAGCATAGGATTGATAAGTTCACTAAAATACCGACCCACATTCGAATGACAGTCTAACTGGAGAAGGCCGAAACTTCAAATTTTCGGGGGCAATTGTATTTATGAAATTTTGACAAGAGATAGCTTCCAGTCTTACCTGATGACCCGATCAAATTTACTTGGCTTGAGATGTTGGCTGAACTCGGAGATAGCTTTCCAATCGCCAGAGAAAAGCGGAATCAAGATTTTGAAAACACGATTTTGCTAATAAAATCGCTTGATTGTAGTTATCTTCAGCGATCCTCGGGATTCATCATAACACATTGAGTTTCAAAATGAAAGAACGACCTGCTAATGATGATTGATGTATCTGCCACTAAAAAGGAGGGAAGCTCCGTGCAATCGTATCCGGCAATGACTGCTCTGCGTGGATTTGAAATAATTAATGTAATGGATAAAACGCAGGTGTTTCAAATCTTTCGGATAGCTGCCACAAACTCACATCATCTCCTGCAATGCGAGCTTTCGGCGGTTGTATTCCTCATTATTGCAACGATTTTTGGCATCTGGCTCGTGCGAAAGCACGAGCTTTCTTTCTGCCCGTTGAAACATTTTCGGTGGTTGCATGCCTTCTGTGTCGACCCCTTTTTCTGTCGAAAATGAACACTTTCGGTGGTTAATGAGCACACGGTGGGCTTGCCTAAACCACCGAAACCTGATATTTTGCTTTCTTCTTGACCGAACCAAAATCAACATGACTTTTGAGATTATTTTGGAAAAACAGACTCTCTAACCTATTGATAGAAATTTTAAAAACAAATTTAGGAACCAACCTATCATCTAAAAATCAAAACAAATCTACTGATTTATTTGAGGAGTTAACACTGGCTCCTATTAGGGATGAACACCTCCCTGCAAGGTTTCAAGAACCACATAATCAATGCCTTTCCTGGAAAAGAACCTAAAAACTAAACTATCTGCTAGTGTTCCATTGGGCATGGAGTTATTGAAAAATAAAACTAACACTATTTACAATGTCAAGGCTTTGCAACCTTAGATGAAATAAAGTTTTAGAAACCGCCTGTTTACCGGGCCACTGAACACTTCCTCACCCTCCAGATTCTGCAGAATGAAAGTGTTATTGTTTTGCACCTAAGTGATCATAAAAGGGCCTGTCCACAAGGAATCAAACTTGCCATGCTTTCCTTTTTCCTGTCGAAGAGCATCCCACTTCAGAACCCAGTCACCGATCTGAAAATTGTCCACCTTGGCCTTTCTGTCAAACGTCCTTTTGATCTGCATCTGATGTGCTTATGATTTGTCCACTAGCTATTCCCGAGCTTGTTGCAATTCAACCAAATCCAACATCCTTCTTACCATGTCATATTGCTCAGTCTGCTCTTCCTGAAAGAACTTAGCCACAGGCAACACTAACTGGACAGGAAAGATTGCATCAGTCCCATAAACCAACTTGAAAGGAGAAGTTCCTGTAGATTTTTTAATGGTTACCCTGTCTGCCCACAGAGCAAATTTTAATTTGGAATCCCAATTCTTTTTATTGTCTTCTAACAGTTTTCTTATGATTTTTATCAAGCTCTTATTTGACGATTCAGCCAAGCCATTACCTTGAGGATAGTATGGAGTTGAGTGTACCAGCTAGATGCCCATGGAATCACACATGCTTACCAATGCTTCTGATTTAAACACTGCTGCGTTGTCTGCCACCAGCCTCTTGACACATCCAAATCTGCTCAAAATATTTTCATAGAGGAATTTTATGACCACCTGATGTGTAGCATTTCGGGTAGGGATCGCCTCTATCCACTTTGTGAAGTAATCAGTAGCTACCAAAATCCACTTGTGCTAACCACTGGATGCAGTATTTATTTCACCGATAAAATCCAAACCCCACTGCTGGAAAGGGCCATTTACCATAATGGGCCTCAGGGGTAAATATTTGAGTTGCTGCTTACCGGTGAATCTTTGGCATTTGTCGCAAGATTTGACGAATGCGCACACATCAAAAAAGAGAAAAGGCCAATAATATCCGGCCCTCAGGATCTTATGAGAAGTCATCTTCCAGTAGTGATGACCACCACAGATAGCCGAATGAAACTGATATGTTACCTCGACAACCTCTTCTTTATCTAAACACCTGAGAAGCAGACCAGCAGGGTCCCTCCAATACAACTGATTATTATAGATGTAGAATTTGATAGCACTAAGCTTGAGAGCCTGAGCTTGATTTAAACTGAGTTTGGGAGGAACTTCAAGCTTTTTCAGAAAATGTATGATGTCAACATACCATTCACAGGAGGACAAATGCTCAGCCACTTGTTGACTGTCATGCTGCCCTTCTGCTGCCAAATCTGTCTGTGAATTTCCTGAAATTTTTGCTATGAAATTAATATCCAGCAACTTATGATTTTCTTCTGCTAAAAGCTTGGTGAGGCCCTGGCCTTTTACCAACTTGGTGGGCTTTACCTCTATATTGAATTCTATCATTTTTTCTATCCATCTCGCCCTTGTTCTGTCGATATCCAGCTGAGTTAAAACATCTTTTACAGAAGACGAAGGAACATATGCGATGACCTTTGAATAAAGGATGTAAATTCTGAATGATTTTAGAGATTTTATAAGAGCGTAAGCTTGTTTCTCGATAGGGTCATACCTTAGCTCAGCATCCCGGAGAGTCTTGCTGAAGAAAGCCACGGGATGATCAAAATTTTCCTTGTCTTTCTGAAGTAGGACTGCTGCTATCGTGTCATAGGAAGCAAAGGAAAAGACATAGAAAGTCTTGCTGTAGTCTGGGCTGATCAGAATCGGAGACTCGATGATCGCTTGCTTGATATCCTGAAAAGATTTTCTCGCACTGTCTAACCATTTTACTTCAGCCCCCTTTTTCAGCATGCAAGTTATATGTTTAACTAATTCAGCAAAGTTGGGCACAAACCTTCTGATGAAATTAATCTTACCGAGAAATGACTGAATGTCCTTCTTTGACCTTGGTAAGGATAGCTTTTGAATGGCCTCCACTCATGCTGGATCAATCATGACACCTTCGGTTGAGACAATGTGACCCAAGAGCTTACCCTTTCTTAGAGAAAACTGGGATTTCTTGGGATTCAGTGAAATCCCAAACTGTCTGCACTTTAAGAATACTCTTTTTAGATGTTTCAGATGTTCCTCATGGCTGCTGGAATACACGGTAATATCATCAAGGTATATGAGGACAAATTTGTCCTTTTCTCCCACAAATGCTATATCCATGGCCCTTTGGAATGTGGCCCCGACGTTCATTAATCCAAAGGGCATCTTGGAGTACATAAAGGTCCCCCAAGGAGTGGTGAACGTAGTATTCTCCTGATCGTCCAGATGGACAACAACCTGATTGTAACCGGAAAAGCTGTCAAGAAAGGACATGACCTTTGCCCCTGAAATCCTCTGTAACAAGTGTTCCATCTTAGGAAGAGGATAGTTGTCCTTTTTTGAGCATTTGTTCAAGTTTCTGAAATCTACACATAACCTTACCTCCCCATTCTTCTTCCTCACGATCACCAGATTGGCAATCCATTTCGAATATCTCAAGGGAACTATGATCTTGGCATCTAGGAGCTTTTTAATTTCTCTCTCAATCACTGGCAACAAGAGAGGACTGATAGGCCTGAGTTTTTGCTTGAAAGGAATAGTGTCTTTTTCAAGAGGTATCTTATGCTGAATAATGTCGGGATCATAAGTCTTTAAATCACTATATTTCCAAGCAAACACATCGGAAAATTCCTTCAAAACACTACAATATTTTGGCTTCTCATCAGCAGTCAATTCAGAAGACAAATTAATAAACTTGGGCTGGCCTTTACCTCCAATGTTATGCTCTTGAATAGCTGGATCTTTCTCCTTTCTGTCTGGCTGGTAGGGGACATCATTTTTATCAAACAACCTTTCCAGGGGTACCAAACCTCGAGGTATATAGTTGTTTGGCAACTGAACAATGTCATGCTGGCCCAACTTTTCCTTTAGCTCAAGTTCTTGTGATTCTTCCTCATTAAGATTCTGCTGATCAATGTGCAGAGCAGAAAACTCGTCTACCACTTGGAGAAATCTGCTGAGTTCCTCGTCATCTTCAAAAAATTTCTAATATTTGACATTATCAGGTAAGGAGGGTCGGTATTTTACTTGAATTTCATAGCTGAGCTTAGGGGGCATGGGTGGAATGAATGTGTTGGCTGAAACAGCAAGAGAATCAGCGAGCTGATTCATATCCCTTGGTATGTATGAAATTTCAAAAACAGAAAAAGAATCACGCAGCTTCCATACCTCGTCTCTGTAAGATTTTAACCTGACATGTTTAGCTTGAAAGGTCTTGTTTACCTGTTGCACGATGAGGTCTGCATCTCCCAATACTTTTAACCCTTTTATCCCCATCTCTTTTGCTGAATTTAATCCCAACAACAGAGCCTCATACTCTGCTATGTTGTTAATGGTTCTGAAGTCGAGTTTGAAGGACAAGGATATGGTCTCCTTTGAAGGAGAGATCAGCACTACTCTGGCACCTGCTGAGTCTCTAGTGCTGGCCCCATCGAAGTACATAGTCCAGACTGCAATGTTTTCACTTTCAGCCTGTTGTTCAATAGGCTTCACCAGCTGCATGGAATTTTCTTGACCATCGTCAATCTGAAGGATGCATGAACCAAAATCCGTATCCACAACATAGATAGGATGATTGACGGAATTCTTTCCATCGCTGATGATATAAGAAAGCTGGTTTTCCCTGTAAAGTCTCTTCATTTCTCCACCAAACACTGGAATCGTAGCATGGGACAGATCCATCTGTAATGTACCTCCTAATCTCTTTCCCCATGATCGAGACAACAGCAGCCCAAACTTAGGTGGAATATCAGCAACCACTATGTCCATAACCATGCTCCTCATTGGTAGCTAAGCAAGGTTTATGACCATGTCTTTGATGAGGCCAAGACATCTGACCTTTCTAGATTCAAAGGAGAAAAGGTATTGATATGGTTTAGTGACTTCGAGATCAAGCTCATCCATCACAACCTTTGGCATGAGGTTATGTGATGCCCTGGAATCAAGCAGTTGTGAAGGATTTTGTCATGGACATTTAAAGATATGTAAAATGGTGGACAAGAATCATCACGGTCTTCTATCATGGGCCCTATGGTCACTTTAGGCTTATCATCTTGTAGGTTAACAAAATCATCTGATGGAGAGGACTTAGGCTCAAAATACTTTAAGATGGCTGCTTTAAAGGCTTCATTATTCATGAGTTCAGTTAAAGGCATGGGTATTTTAACCTTTTGAATTTCAGATTCAAAATTGAAAGGGAGAGATGGTTTGTCTGAAACTTTTACCTCATGGGAAGGGGCCTTTAGGCTGAATTTCTCTTTGGCTGGGGGCTGAATTTTTTTCTTCTGCTGTTTGGCTGGAGGGGTGTTTTTTTTTTCGGGAACTGGAGGTTGATTGGAAACAACCTCTTTACTTTTTGCTGGGGAAGAATCCTCCTTATCCTTCACAGGGGCAGCAATAGGTGTTTTTGGACCAGCACTTTTGGACCTCAAATTGTAGCCTTTCTGACCATCTATCAAGTAGACAGCTTCTTCTACACTTGCTTCCTGAATTTGCTGATCCATCATGGCCTCTTCATAGTCTACCTATGTTAAGAATGAAGTATCATTCTCATCACCAAAATAGTTTATTTCGTCTGCATCCTCAATTTCATCATGAGGGGGCTATTTCTCTTCATCTAACACTGCATTTTGAAATGGTGGCCTAACCCTCTGATCATCAACTGGATTTCTATCTCTTTGAAGGATCTGAACTTGTGGATTATTCCTTCTGTAAGGAAAAGCATTTGGATTTCTGGGAGCGAAAGTATTTGGCTCTTTCGCTTTTGCTGGTTTCTGATTTTGGACTTTTAATTTTGACATTTCAGATGTCAGACTGTCTAACATCTTTGCCATCTTCTCCATTTGTCTGCTAGAAGATGAGGAGGGCTCTGCAGCAGACTTCTTCTTCTTAGCCCTTCCTTTAAGCTTTTGTGATGCTGTGATATTAGACTCAACCTCGAGAGCAGCATCTTGCATTAGAGCAAGCGTGGTTGATCGTCTTTCCCTAAGGATTAGACAAAACTCTGCATCAAAGGCAGCAAAGAATGTGATATTTGTCGATGAATTGCTTGGTTTAATCTCTGCATGGATCTTACCAAACATTTTATTGAATCTCTTGATAAAGTCCGAGACCGATTCTCCGTCTCCTCTCTTCAAATTTCCAAATTCAGAAATGTAGTATAACAGATCTCTTCTTTCTCCCCAATGCTTCAAGAATACTTCATCTAATTGTTCAATGCCAGTGATTGAATTTGTGGGTATTTCCTTGAACCACTTTCAGGCTTGGCCATCCAAACTCTGAACGAAAACTCTAGTCCACACATCTTCTTCTGAAATATTTATGTTTTCTGCATAAGCATAAAATGTTTCAATGTGTTCTTCAGCTGTATACTCCCCTGCTCTTGTGAACTTCGGCATATATTTCTGGTAGTCACCTGTTGGCATGGCAGACAAGGGGTTTGGCAAGACAAGTGGGGCATATTTGTTTGCCAAGATCTGTTCCATCCTGGTCAAAGGGGCAGCCATGGCAGTCTTGGAAATTGATACAGATGAGGAACTATTGGGAGATGATGGAAGAGGTGAGGAACTTGTAGGAGACGATGGAGGAGGTGAGTTACCTGAATTAGAAGAGAATGGTTGTCTTTCTTCACCCTGAGCGGAAGCTTCGGAAGTATATTGAAAGTAAGAGGATTTATAGAATTGACCGAGCAACAATGCTAAATTTTCTTCCCCTCTAGAGGACAGATCATGGAGGATTTCTTCAAGAAAAGAAAGATTGGTGTAAGTGTGTAAAACACCTTTCGAAGGTTTTCTAGGTGATGAATCCAAAGGAGATGAAGAAGAATCTTCTTTCTGTGAGGAGGATTCAGTATTCAATTCTTTTGGATGGGATGAAATATCAACCTCAAGGACAGAATCAATAATATTAGAAGGAAAAGAAGGTTCTTCTACTTTAGAGACTTGAGATGAATTTCTTATTTCTTGGGAATTTTGGGTTTCAGCAGGGGATTCAACCAAATACTTTTCAGATATGGAAGGATGAGTATCAGTTGTAGTACCTGAATCAATTGCACTTGCATATCTGGAAGCCTGTCTTTGCACAACTTTTCCCCTGCTGATGATCTTTTCTGGATCAGGAACTGATGTTGTCAATGGGCCTTCTGGGTTTGCCCTGGTGTGAGCTCTTTTGGGAGCCACTTCGTCAATGGAGTCACCAGATAGAAAATGTACAACCTGATAGTGTCTATTTCTTGTCTATCATCAAGAAGTAGATCTATGTCATCTCCTAGAGAAGCTGAGCTTCAATCTCCTCTCCCCAGCAACGACGCCAATTTGTTATCACTCCAGGAAACTCTCCTACACTGTAAGTCGGAGATGCCTGGTAACTAACACTTTTTGGGAAATGTTTTCTTAATAATGATTTGTTTTTGTGGATCAATATGAATATCTAAGGACTGGACTGTGTTTTCAAGACTGTCTAGGAATATAAAATCTCACAAGGCCTTCTAGTCATGCAGTCAGACAAGGTTTGATTAAATGGGTAAGGAAACAGCTATTGAACCAGATTATACTTCATACCAACAAGCACAATGGGTTTAATAACCAAAGAAATATCTTATGATCATCAACTTAATCAATCAACATATGAGATGACAGTCATATACAGATTGAATGAGCATTAAGAAAGAACATTCACTCACAAGATATCAGAGACAGGAAAGAGAAATCTGACAACACAACTGAGGGAAGCTTGAAATCTTTCATATAATAAGAATAAGTCTTTTTTTTACAGTGGCAGCATCATAGCACTCAAAATTGAACCCCTGGTTCATATTCTATTCTAATATTTATAAGATTTCAAAGTAGTTCTCTGATCCTAAAAACATGGATCAAATCAACTAAAAATAGCAAGTAAAAATCTGTTGCAAAAGAACTGGGATGCTTCCTCAAAATGAGGTCAATCCCAGATTTGTCTCAATTGATTGTTGGTGATGTGTAGAATAGCCTCCCAAGGCTAAATGATCATTCTTCAATGGAGACCAAGTCGAGTTGGCTGATGTGGCAAAGTATCTTGTCGTTCTGTTCAACATAAATTGTCCATATACCTTTGAAATAACTCCTTTATCCATCATATATCAAAAATGACTGCTGAACTGGATCTGATAATTCATTAGACATGCATTGGAAAAGGTTCCGAATCTTTTCATATCAAAAATCCCTGACCTGTGTAAAAACTCATTCAATTCTGGACACACAGACTTTTGGTGGTTGACTGGAACAGTTCCTGGGTGAGTTATCCACCGAAAGCACCTATTTTGGTGGTTAATGAGCACAGTGGGGCTCGCCTAAACCACCGAATGTTGCACTTTGAAGACCTTTCAAAATTGCAAAAATGGCTGTTCTAAAACTTCTTTTAACACTCAAGCTTTCTTGGATACTGTAGTCTTGATTCGAGCAGACCTTCGAACCTTTGCTGACTGTGTAGGGGAATCTGTTACATATATTATAGTTGTGGCTAAGTTAGCCAAAGTATCTAAACCAGTTTGTTTTTCTTCATGTGCTTCGAACTCTTTTAGCTTGAGTCTCAGGGTCCTGATCTGCCTGTATAATTTCATATTTTCTCTAATCAACTCTCTGTTTCTACCTTTGATTGAATCATCCTTTTCTTTAAGAGTTTCATTCTCTTTGAATAGTTCAACATTTCTCTCGGTGAGGTATGTGTTTGCTTTTTTTATTACCCTCTCCAATACTTCCATCTCATAAATCTCTCGCAGAAGCTTATTGATCTTCTTGGTCTTACCTTTCTGAGGCATGCTTGATGAGGCTTCTGCTTTTGGTTGCCTGTGTGTTTCTGAATGCTTTGGTGGAGGTATATTTATCTTTAGTTTTGCATCATGTTTGATATGCAAGTTATCCTGTGCTTTTGCCATTTCCTGCTCTGAATCAGAGTCACTATAAGGTAGGTTGAGAGGGTTTTTCCCTGTGACAAGGCTTCTGTATTCAAACTTTAACTTCCTCTTGATTCCTCCCTATTTGTTGGATGATGCTTTTATAGAATCCCTGGGCATTGAAATTCCTTTCCTCCTCCTGTGACTACTCTTGGGAGTAGGATCATTTCTGCATCTAGACTTCTTTGCTTTTATCTCTGGAGGTTTTTCTTTCTGAAACTCATTCCAGAACAAGAAGAAACTCCATTCTATTTGCTTCCTTTGAAGAGATTCTTTGACAAGGAGGGTAATCAACCCTTGACGTGATATTCTTCTTATAACTTTAGTAGGCTGAGTTTTTACCTGTTTTTCCATCTTGATCAGGGTTCTATGAAAGAAATAAGGTATGTTTAAGTGTTCTCTGCCTGTGAAGTGGTTCAACAATTTAAAATGGTAGTACATCACTCTGTTATAGCGCCCTTCATAGGTGATGTATACCAAAATATCCTTCAAAAGGGTCTACCACTTCGATTCAAGATAGGACATAGGGATATCCTTCTTCCAAGTCAAAGTTTTATGCACTGGCAGCAGATATGATCTGAATTCAACATTTGAGGGTGAAGAGGTTTTAAACCAGCAATCCCCTGTTCTGGGAAACCCTGTGTATTCAACAATAGATGCTTCATCTATAATGAACTCCTCCCTGCCTATTCTGGCAATCCTTCCATCGTATGAGAGGGCAAATTCTTCAACAACTTGTTGGTGAAAGACTGTCAATTTTTCACAATATGTGAAAACTCCGACCTGTTTAAAACACTCTGCAACCTCTGGATGATCTTCAAAATACCACATGCCATCTACTTCTACCACATGCCATCTACTTCGGATCTCAACGCAGGGCTTTCTTTTGTCATAGCTCAATGCTGACTGTGTCCAACACTGTGGGCAACCAGGTGTTTGGAAAACAACGGTTCTGGGAACTAGGGATACAGTCAATATTACTTATGAACAAACAGTGAAATCATTTGACAGATCATAGGATTGATAAGTTCACTAAAATACCGACCCACATTCGAATGACAGTCTAACTGGAGAAGGCCGAAACTTCAAATTTTCAGGGGCAATTGTATTTATGAAATTTTGACAGGAGATAGCTTCCAGTCTTACCTGATGACCCAATCAGATTTCCTTGGCTCAAGATGCTGGCTGAACTCGGAGACAGCTTTCCAATCGCCAGAGAAAAGCGGAATCAAGATTTTGAAAACACGATTTTGCTGATAAAATCGCGTGATTGTAGTTATCTTCAGCGATCCTCGGGCTTCATCATAACACATTGAGTTTCAAAATGAAAGAACGACCTGCTAATGATGATTGATGTATCTGCCACTGAAAAGGAGAGAAGCTCCGTGCAATCGTATCCGGCAATGACTGCTCTGCATGGATTTGAAATAATTAATGTAATGGATAAAACGCAGGTGTTTCAAATCTTTCGGATGGCCTCCATGAACTCACATCATCTCCCGCAATGCGAGCTTTTGGCGGTTGTATTCCTCATTATTGCAACGATTTTTTACATCTGGCTCGTGCGAAAGCACGAGCTTTCTTTGTGCCCGTTGAAACATTTTCGGTGGTTGCATGCCTTCGGCCTCGACCCCTTTTTCTGTCGAAAATGAACACTTTCGGTGGTTAATGAGCACACGGTGGGCTCGCCTAAACCACCGAAACCTAATATTTTGCTTTCTTCTTGACCAAACCAAAATCAACATGATTTTTGAGATTATTTTGGAAAAACAGACTCTCTAACCTATTGATAGAAATTTCATCTAAAAATCAAAACAAATCTACTGATTTATTTGAGGAGTTAACACTAGGGAAAGTGTATTATTCTGTCCTATTTTGTTCTATATCCAGGTGTATCTAGGGATATCGGTTTGTGTCCGCACTCACGGATTTATCCTGAAACAACAAGCACCAACTTGTATATAGAAAACTATGTGTTTTCCCAAGCACCACCATGCCACCCTATTTTCTAGCCACAACTAGATGAAAGCTACAACTTATAGTATTCAAGAAACAACTTGAATAAGAGAGGACTACAGTCCTCCCTAGTACCTCCCTACCTCCCTGATTATAAATAAATGATTGATTAACCAATAATACAAATATAGCAATTCTTACCACTTCTTCTTTGTTTGGAAATTCTTCTATGCTTCACTATTCTTCTATTATGTTCATACTTGGCTTGACTTGTTGTCTCTTTCTATATGTTTTTTCTTTGTTACTCTCATGCTCTTTGGTATGTGTACATTCTTCTCTCTTCACCTTTTTTTTTCTGTTCATCTTTTGTTTCTCTTCTCTAAGTTTGAGCTCACACTGTGCATACTGTGATTTTCCTTTCTCCCAGTTCAACTCATTTTTCCATTGAGAACAACCAACCTAACTCAGTCATGACCTTTGTCATTTATACAAATGAATCAATTTTGTTACACCTCTCATCTCCAAGAGAAACTGCCAAGTGATAAAATCGCCCAAGAACTATGATTCAGTTCTTCTAAATGAATCGTAACTAATCAATAATCCGTGAAGTGCAACAGTAACCCTTCAATCAAAATGTTGATTAATCAACACCATTGGATTAAACCCGCAGAGCCTAGCTGACCTTTCAAATATGTTCCTCGCGAACTTTACTTGCTCGAACTAGCACCAGGCGTGTTTCTCCCACATGCCCACTTGCACTAACCTTATGCTAACCAAAGATTTTTTTTGTGATTTCATGTTTCGGGTGATCAGCTGCGAGTCACCTCGATTTTCCCAACTTGTGATATCTGAAATGGAGCTTAGCAGCACTAGCTCCTTCCTCTATTCTCTCTCCACGTGACCACTGGCTATGACCATGGTCCAAACATTCGAGCACTTAGCGATTTCACATATCGCAAACTCCTGCTATGAGTTGCCTCAAAACTCCCACCTCGCAAAAATATGAAATAATTCATATCAGATCAATGGTCGAGATCTTTCCCTTTGATCGATGACTACGATCAAAATAACGATTTTGTGTGTCGAACATTTGGACGTGAGTCAACCCTGACTCTCCTAACTCCCGATATCTGAAATACTCTAGATCAATGGTCCATAACCCTCTATTATCTAATGGTCCAGATCTTATCGTGATTTCTCATTTCGCTTCTTCAAAGGTTAGAGCACTTTATTCCTTTGACTCTTTATTTAGTGAAATGATGATCTCTCGCCATGTGTCCTCTGGATTCAATGACTCATATCTCATCGCGATTTTGCATTTCACAGAATTGGAGGATGGCTCTTACCCATTATCCTCTTCACAGTTATACTGGATCCGATGGCTATTGGTCCTTGTCTGTTAGATCTAACAGATCAGATCTGTTCTTCTCTTTTGCACTTCCTCTGGTCACTAGGAATTGATCTAATGGTCATGGGGTAGTCAGGATTGGTGATCCAATGACCATTTTCGTTCTTCCTCCTGAGCTTTCTGATCTCTCTGACTTAGAAGATTTTCTAATTGTTCAAAGGTCTCGACCTTTTCTCCTCATGCGAGTCTTTCTCCTGGACCTCGACTGCACTTTTGGAAAGTGCAAAGCGCTATATATTCTAAGCTATGATCTCTACTTACTGTTTCTTCTTCACCTGAGCTTATGCTTTCCCTATTTTCCATCATTGTCACTTTCCTTATTGCTTCTTTTCTTGCCTGTAACCATACCATCAATGTTTTGGTTCTTTCCATCAATATTATGAATGTCATCACTGTTGTTCTTGCCATCAATGACAAGCACATTATTTTCCTGAAAAACATGACAACAATCTCCCCCTTTGGCATTGATGGAAACCCTGAAAGGATGCACCCTACACTATTCTTCTTTGTTCTTCAATTGTAGCATCTAGACAATTAGCAACAATTTCCACAAATTTTCTCCCCCTTTGACATCAATGTCAAAGAACACATGCTCCCCCTGAGTTGTTACAATACTTACCAAAAATACAATAGATATTCAATAAGTACTCCCCCTGACAAGGGGAATAGATTGGATGAAAGAAGATATGACCCCCAACTTCTAACGAATATATTCAAATGGTGTCGCTGCTAATGGTTTAGTAAAGATATTAGGTATTTGTTATGTGGAAGGAATATAATTCAACTGAACAACTCTGTTTGTAATCTGTTCTATGAGAAAATGGTATTTTATTGGTATATGCTTAGTCTTTGAATGAATTATAGGATTCTTGGAGACACTAATGGCATTGGTGTTATCATAGTGAAGTGGGATGGGATCAGTATAAGTTACCTTCAAATCTCCAAGAGTTTGTATCATCCATCAAATATGAGTGCAACGAGTAGAAGTAGAAATGTATTGTGCCTCTATAGTTTATAAGGAAATAGATCCCTGCTTCTTACTAATCCATGCTACTAATGAGTCACCCAAGAAGAATGCACCTCCACTGGTGCTCTTTCTCTCATCCACACAATTTTCCCAATCAACATCTGAATAAGCGGTTAACTGAAAATTATGATTTCTAGGATACCACAGACCATAAGTCATTGTTCCCTTCAAGTATTTGAATATCCTTTTGATAGCTACTAAATGACTTTGTTTGGGAGTAGATTGATAACGACCTACCATTCCAACATCTTGCATTATATCAAGACGGGATGTTGTGATGTACATAATACTACCTATCATTGATTGATATGTTCTTTGATCAACATCAGGTGAAATATTGTCTTTACTGAGCTTGCAACCAACCACCATAGGTGTACTAACAGAAGAGTATCTTCCATCTGGAACGTTTTCAACATCTCTTTCAAATATTTTTATTGAGAGATAAATATTCCTACAGAACTTTGATTTACTTGTAAACCAAGAAAATATGATAGTACTCCTATCATGGACATCTCAAACTATGTTTGCATAGAATTAACAAACCATTGAACAGAAGATTCATTAGTACAGCCAAAAATGATGTCATCTACATAAACCAAAACAACTAATAGATCATCACCTTCAAACTTAATATATAGATTGATGTCAACAGTACCTTTCCTGAACCCTTTGTCTTGTAAAAAATGATCCAATCTATAATACCAAGCTCGTGGTGCTTGTTTTAGTCCATATAAATCCTTCTTCATCTTGCAGACATAGTCAGGATTATCTGTCAGTGAAAATCCTTTAGGTTGCTCCATATATACTTCTTCTTCTAGATCTCCATTGAGAAATGTTGACTTAACATCCATTTGATATACTTTAAAGTTATATGACATGAATAGGCAAGAAACATCCTGATGGCTTCTAATATTGCCACAAGAGCAAAGGTTTTATCAAAATCTTGTCCTTCAACTTGTGCATACCCTTTAGAGACCAATCAGGATTTATTCCTAACAATTTGTCCTTTTTCATTCATTTTATTATTGAATACCCATTTGGATCCTATTACATTCTTATCTTCAGGTCTAGGAACAAGCTCCCAAGTGTTGTTCTTCTCAATCTGATCAATCTCTTCATTCATAGCTCTAATCCAATCACCATGCTTGCTTTCTTCATAAAAAAATTTAGGTTCAATCATAGATAGGAAAGCAATATGAGATTTCTCTGAGTCTTTAATCAATTTCCTTCTTGTCTGAACTCCTTTATTCATATCACCAATTATATGATTTTCAGGATGATTCGTTCTAACCATTCTGAGAGGTGGTTATGTTTCTGTCTGCTTAGTTGAGTCTGCCAAAGTATTTTTGTCTTCATATGATTCATAGTCTTCTCTTTCTGATCCTTGGACATGTTCATTCTTGAACTTCAACTATATCTTTTGTGGTTGATTCAACATTTCTTACATCTTGTACTGGTATTTCTTCATCAACTTTTATGTCAATAAAATCAAGCAGTTTATGCAACCTCTTATTATAACATATGTATCCTTTATTGTTTGTAGCATACCCTGAGAAGATACCTTCATCATCCTGGTCATCATATTTACCGATATTTTCATCATTATTCTTGATATAACACTTACTCCCAAAGACTTTAAAATTCTTGATTGAAGCAGGTCTTCCAAACCATAGTTCATAAGGAGTCTTGTCACTATGTGGCCTAAGATGAGATTTGTTAAGAATATGTACAGTTGTATGAATTTATTCCACCCAATATGTCTAAGAAATATTCCTTTCATTCATCATTGATCTTTCCATCTGCTAAATTGATCTATTATGCCTCTCAACTACTCCATTTTGTTGTGGAGTCCTTGGAATAGTGTACTCTCTTTTGATCCTGTGTTTATCGCAGAACTCTTTGAAGTTCCATGAATTAAATTCTCCTTCTCTATTAGACCTTACTACCTTCAATATTTTTCCTGTTTGATTCTCAGTCAGAGCCTTAAACACTTTGAATTTTTCGAATGTTTCAGATTTTTCCTTCAAAAAGGAAACCCATGTTAGTCTAGAATAATCATCAATAATCAACATGAAATAGTTTTCTTTTCCTGCACCTTCTTTCCTTGATGGTCCACATAAATCCATATGTACTAACTGGAGAGCATATGTACTAACTGGAGAGGTTTTTCTGTTGAAGGAAATTTCTTAGATTTGAACTGTGTCTGAGTAAGCTTTCCTATTTGGCAAGGTTTACAAATAGAATCATATGGCTTTGATATCTTTGGAATATATTTTACTGCCCCATTGTTTTTAATCTTGATTATATGATCAAAATTTAGGTGTCCAAGTCTCTTACGCCATAACCAGCTTTCATCATACTTGCTTAAGTGGCATTCTTATTTTTCTTCTTTTAGCACATAGATATTGTTTTCGGTTCTTATGCCTTTTGCAACCAGTTGTCCTGAATTCACAGATTTTATTCTACAATCTTTAGAAGTAAAAAAAACTTCATATCCTCTGTCACAAACTAGACTGACACTAAGTAGATTATGTTTCGAACCATCTACAAACAACATATCTTGAGATTTTCCTTTGCCATTACTCGAACTTACCATTCCTTTACCTTTTATTTTTCCTGGTGCATCATTTCCAAAAGTTACATTCCCTGATTTTATTTCACTTAGAGATAGAAACTTACTTTTGTCTCCAGTCATATGTTTGGAGCATCCACTATTAATATACCGGGGATTCTTTTGTCTTTGGGACGATAACACTAATCCACACTTGTCATCTTCTTTCTTCTTCCAAACCTTGAAATTTTCAGTAGAAGGATTCAAATATGGCTTATATTTCCTTAAGCGACAATCTACAGCTTTATGCCCATAATTATGGCAGGTGTAACATTTTGGTTCACTGAATAACAGATCATAACAATTGTTGTGCTCATAACTTTTGTTATGCTCAACCTGCATCTTTTTCCCAGCCATCACATGATTTGTAGTCTGTGATTGTTTGTTACTTGGCTGTCTCAATATTTTGTGTGGAAAATAATTATTCCTTGAGTATCTTGGTTGCTCATATCTAAATCTTAAAGAACAATTTACAGCTTTGTGACCAAACTTAGAAGAGAAAAAACAATATCCATAGAAAAATCCTTTGTACCTAGAAAATGGTTGTCTTCCTTGTGCGAGTCGATTTCTTCCATGTTGATAATTTCTTTGACCAGAAGATGTGTTCGTGTTATTTCTTTGATCTATAGATTCGGTTCTAGTACTTTTTCTTTCATTCCTTCTTGGCGGCTGATTATATTTCTCTGTTTCTGTAGAGTGGTTGTTGTCAATGATTGTAGATTTGACAAACTTGATGGATTCTGTGTTACTTGGATGATCACTACTTGATCCTTCTTCATAAAATAAGCCAGCTTTTAACTTTGGATTCCTTTGCTGATTTATAATGGAGGTTAATCCTTCTGAGGCTTTAATACTTGACAGATTTTGGTGATACAATGCCTTAAACTTCTCCATCTCTTTTCTGGTTTTTACTATTTCTTCTTCCAAAGCATCACATCTGACTTTCTTCTCTGATAGTTGTTGTTTTAGAATGTCCTCTATTTTATTTGCCTCTTCTAACTCCACTTTTATCAAGGTAAAGTCTTCATCATGTTTTTTACCATTCATTTTAATCTACATCAACAACTATTTTTGTTTTCTCTTCTTAAATCTAAGTCTGCCAATTTCTTCCAAAGCACTGATTAATTCACCTCCTGTGTATTCATCATCAATATATCCCATATCCATAAGCATAAAATCATTCACTTTGTCTTCACAGAATGAATCACTATCTATGTCTTCTAAGGAATCGTCATTGTTTGCACACAAACTTTTATTTTTACTATATTTCTTAAATTTGTATGTATGTTCATCATCAGAGTTCTAATCCATTTTCTCGTGAGGGAACTTTGAAGAAAAATGACCTATCTTACCATAGTTAAAACATTTGAAGGGCAGCTTGCCTTGGTATTTTCCTGATCCTTTCTTTAACCTTCTCACAAATTTTTCCTCAATATCATCTAATTCTGAATCAATATTCTTGTCAGCTTTAAAAGATGTTTCTCTAGTGATGGATTTATCTTTGCTAATTCTCATTTCATATGCAGTTATTGTTCCTAGGAGTTGATCAATAGACAGAGTTTTAAGATCATTTAGTTCTTCCATTTCAGAAACTTTTGAATTAAATCTATCAAGCAGAGATCTTAAAATCTTTTGAACTAAAAATACATCTTCAATCTTATCACCAAGACCCTTCATGGAATTCACAATCTCTTCAACTCTTAAAAAAATACTTACTAATTGTTTCATCCCCATTCATCTTTAGTTGTTCAAATTTCAATCTATATGTTTGAAATTTGGCATCTTTTACTTTCTCATTTCCTTCATAATTGCTAATAAGTTTATCCCACATTGCTTTGGCAGATTCAAGATGCATCACCTTTACAAACTCAGCTTCAGCAAGTCCATTCAAGATAGCATTCATTGCCTTAGAATTGAAGATAAATTATAAATTATCATCTTTGGAAGCTAGCACAACAGGATTTATATATCCAGTCTCTTCTACATCCCAAACATCAACACCTAAGGCCATTATGTAGCTAATCATTCTAACTTTCCAGAAGGAAAAATTTCTTCCATCAAACGGAGGAGGCTTATTGGCTGAAGTCCCTTCATGACTTGTCATGTTTAAGATTACAGATCTACCTTTAAATAAAATAAACCCACTCTAATACCAATTGTTGAAATTACTAAGACAACTGAGAGGGGGGGGGGGTGAATCAATTGTTACTGTGATTAAACAATATTATGTTTATTAAAACATTTTTTAAACTTCACCAAATGACCATCAAGATTATACAAGATATGAACAACAAAAATAATAACCATCAATCACACATATGATATACACAGAGACAAATTTTCATGAGGAAACCCGTAAAGGGAGAAAACCTCTTCTTCTTTGAATGATAGGCAGTCTTTTATGTTATGTACATAATCTATCTTTGAGCACCAACTCAAAATGAGGCTACCACCTCTGTTTTACAAGATGCAAATTGATGACAGCACCAACTCTCTAGTTTCTCTAGCACCCACTAGAAGGAAGCATCAATTCCCTGAGTGTTCCAGTACCAACTGGATGAAAGTACCTACATCCACTTATACAAGCACCAACTTGCATACAGAAAACTCTGTGTTTTCCCAAGCACCACCCTGACACCTTGTTTTCTAGACACAACTAGATGAAAGCTACAACTTCTAGTATTCAAGCACCAACTTGAATAACAAAGGACTACATCCCTCCCTAGAACCTCCC
Organism: Picea abies; assembly: GCA_900067695.1. Classification (NCBI taxonomy): domain Eukaryota; kingdom Viridiplantae; phylum Streptophyta; class Pinopsida; order Pinales; family Pinaceae; genus Picea; species Picea abies. The sequence goes on from CBVK0100286914.1 coordinate 18,959, forward strand.
TACCTCCCTGATTATAAATAAATGATTGATTAACCAACAATACAAATATATCAATTCTTACCACTTCTTCCCTGTTTTTCAATTATTCTCTGCTTCACTATTCTTCTGTTATGTTCATACTTGGCTTGACTTGCTATCTTTTTCTATTTTCTCTTTCTTTGTTCCTCTCATGCTCTTTGGTAATTATACGTTCTTCTCTCTTCACCTTTTATGTTCTGTTCAACTTTTGTTTCTCTTCTTTGAGTTTGATCTCACACTGTGCATACTGTGATTTTCCTTTCTCCTAGTTCAACTCATTTTTCCAGTGATAACAACCAACCTAACTCATTCACAACCTTTGTCATTTATACAAATGCATCAATTTCATTACACCTCACATATCCAAGAGAAACTGCCAATCGAGAAAATCGCCAATTGCTCAAGAACTATGATTTAATTCTGCTAACTGAATCATAACTCATCAATAATCCGTGAAGTGAAACTGTAGCCCTTTGATCAAAATGTTGATTAATCAACACCGTTGGATTAAATCCACAAAGACTAGATGACCTTTCAAATATGTTCCTTTCTAACTTTACCTGCTTGAACTAGCACCGGGCGTGTTTCTCCCACATGCCCACTGGTTGTGACCTTACGCTAACCAAAGAGTCGTTTTGCGATTTCACATTTCGGGTGATCAGCTCTGAGTCACCTCGATTTTCCCAACTCTCAATATCTGAAATGGAGCTTAGCAGTGCTAGCTCCTTCCTCTATTCTCTCTCCACATGACCACTGGTTGTGACCACGGGCCAAACATTCGAGCGCTTAGCGATTTCACATATCGTGAACTCCTGCTATGAGTTGCCTCGAAACTCCCACCTCACAAAACTCTAAAATACTTCATATCAGATCAATGGTTGAGATCTCTCCCTCCGATCGATTATTGTGATCAAAATTGCAATTTCGCATGTCGGGCATTTGGATGTGAGTCAACCTTGACTCTCCTAACTACCGATATATGAAATACTCTAGATCAACGGTCCACAACCCTCTGTGATCTAATGGTACAGATCTTATCATGATTTCTCATTTCATGACTTCAAAGGTTAGAGCACTTCCCTCCTTTGACTCTTCATTCAGCAAAATGTTGATATCTCGCCACGTGTCCTCTATATTCAACGACTCAGATCTCATCACAATTTTGCATTTTACAGAATTGGAGGATGGATCTCACCTATTATCCTCTTCATAGTTATACTGGATCCAAAGGTTGTTGGTCCTCATTGCTCAGATCCAATGAATCAGATCTGTACTTCTCTTCTACGCTTCCTATGGTCACTGGGCGCTGATCTAACAGTCATCAGGTAGTCGGGATTGGTGATCCAACGACCATTGTCCTTCTTCCTTCTGAGCTTTCTGATCTCTCTGACTTAGAAGATTTTATATGTGTTCAAACGTCTTGACCTTTTCTCCTCTTGTGAGTATTTCTCTTGGACCTCGGCTGCAGTTTTGGAAAGCGCAAAGTGCTATCTCTTATGAGTTGTGATCTCTGGTTACTTTTTTGCTTCTTCACCTGAGCTTATGCTTTCCCTGTTTTCCATCATTTTCGCTTTCCTTATTGCTTATTTTCTTGCCTGTAAGCAGACCATCGATGTTATTTTTCTTTCCATCAATCTTCTGAATGTCATCACTGTTGTTCTTGCCATCAATGACAAGCACATTATTTTCCTGAAAAACATGCCAACATGATTTGCGTGTGCATGGACTTCCGTGATTTGAACAAGGCATGTCTGAAAGAAAATTTTCCCACCCCATTCATCGATCATATTTTCGATGAATGTGTTGGTTCATGAATGGTTTCTAGAGATATAACCATATTTAGATCAAACTCAAAGACCAACATAAAACAACTTTTATTTGTCCTTAGGTCACATTCGCATAACATAAGATACCTTTTGGTCTGAAAAATGTTGGAGCCACCTTTCAACGGGTCATGTCATTTTCTATTCATGACCTTAGACATATAGTTTAGGCTTATCTTGAAGATCTAGCATCACACTCTCGCAATATATATGATCATCGCTCTCATCTTCGACTAATCTTTGAGCGATGCCTCTTCTATCAGATTCACTTGAATCCTAACAAGTTACCTATCTCTCCTCTCTCCTCTCCGAGAGGCATGGGCATGTACGAATCCCTAGAAAATTTGATTCTGGTGTAAGGATAGTCCTCTATCGCCAAAATATTTTGTGCCCACCAGTTAAAAAATGTGTCATAGAAGGCCTCTATGGTCCCTATCATGGTACCAATGCTTCCCATCTGCATACCGCTAGGAAGGAGGCCACATGCCCCTACACAGTCTCTCTAGGACTATGACTCGGAACCCTCTCGAAGTAGAAGGCACACAGAATAGTGTCGAACCCAAAGTTTTTGATGTTGTGTTGCTAACACTTAGTTAGTTGTCTCTTCATGCATGTAATCATGGTCATGCTCCAATCAAAAATATGTTCATCCTGGCACTGAATAGCACAGTGCATATGTGCCCGTGAAGCCTGGTGAAGGGTCACAGATCTAGTAATCCACCCAATCAGTAGTAATATCACTCATAGATCTTGTGAATCGGTACCTGAGAACCTACCTTCTCAGTGTCATCCTCACAGTACATCTGGATGTAGTCCTCATTATTGAAATTCCCAGGGTGTTATTGGATAAATCCGTAAGTGCGGACACAAACCGATCTCCCTAGATCCACCTAGATCTAGAGCAAAGAAAGACAGAATAGGATGCTTTCCTTAAGTTTTAAATACTGAATTTACTAAGAGGAAAGAATCATGGACATACCTTATGATCGCTTCCTATAGTCTTTGTTTCTCCCACTTCACTCCAGTGCTCTTGTGCAGTCAAGATCAAAACAACACAAACCAA
>CBVK0100286915.1:0-21860 GCA_900067695.1 Picea abies
CCATGAAATGAGGTACAAGCCCTTCTTGGGTCAATAAGCCTGAAAACCCAAAAGGTGAGGAAATGAAAGGGAAGAAGTGTGGAAAATGATAAGTATGTGTGGGAATGGTACGATGAACCTTCAAGGATACCCCCTAGTAGAAAAACCTTTCCCAAGGGTGACCCACTTACTAGAACAACATGTCAACCACCAAGGTGAAATAAGGCAAAATGCATAATTTCCAAGCAAATGTTTTCAAAATTAAGAAAGGACCTTTTGCAATATGTTCAAATGCTTCAATTATTAAAATGGTACCTACCACAAGACCAGACTTGTTACCTCATGAATCAAGACCTGTTTTCCTCTGTGGGACAATCTGGTGTGGTGGACATTGCAACTGCCAATTAGTGGTGATATGTGGCAATATGAGGGGATCTGTCTGCTCACTGGCTCTCGACACTCCATGTATGCAACCTGCGGGCCTCGAGACATCATCTCCTCGGTTACCCCTAGGAATGGGGGGTAACAAAACCTACTCACCACTGTCACTAGATATCTATGAGGTAGTCTGAGGTATGAGGTGGGATAAACACCCTTTTTTCATGATCTGAATTCCTTTTCCTCAATCCACCCCCTTTTCAATATTTCATGAAAACCCTTGTCTTTTGTGAACTCTGTCACCCATTTTTCTATCATGATGACCTCTGCCTTTGGAAATTTATATTATATGTCTAAACTTGAAGGATGGAATGAAATTATAACATTTCCATTCTCATATTTTATCATCTCATTGTTAATATTATTCTGACTAAGCAACCACAAAACTACCTCTACAAATGGAATCAAAGTTGGTCTAGAACTCACTTTGTGACAATGAGATCTCCTAATATGATAATAGATTATGATATCGTGATCTCTTCCTCTTGGTTGTCAGTATGAATCTATATAATTCTCATCCTTGAACATTTGATAGATCTGTCCCCACTACGATTTCTAGCTTGAGGCCATATTGCACCCTATGTCTCCATAAACCTTCCTAGAGATTTCTTCAATGATTGGTTACGTGGGAGTTTCTTCTTCTTGCACTTCTGGATTTTTCCCTTTATCCTTGGATTTTCTTTTGGGGGCATATTGACATTACGTGCTTCATCATAATAGCCACATAAAACTTTATTAGTGTTAGCACATATAATTGAAGTTCATCCATACTTACTTTCTTGAGAAATAATAGACATGATGGTTGATATGATCTCCTAGTTAAAGAGATCTATTTAATGGGTTAGACTTTTAGGATAGCATAGGATTGAAGTTATTGAAATCATCTTTGTGAGAACCTAGATTGTAAGGAAAATTTGGCCATATTAATATCTTAAGCTTTACTTGGTGAGACCAAGACTGATATTTCTGAAGGAGAGTTTTTCCATACACTAACATGAGTTCAGAATTATGAAAATGCAATCTCATAGGTTACTTTTATATTTGCAAATATTTTTTTTTTCTTAATTTTTTTTTCCTAATGAAAATGTATTCATGGTTGGGATCTTCCCACAGAACATGGGGTTTGGTTGAAAGTATAGAGTCTCCATAATGCACAAGGGCATGATCCTAAAGGAAAAGAAACCGATATCATCCTCTAAGGAGGAAATTGGTTGGAATGATAGTATAATGCACAAGGTCTAAGGAGGAAATAGTGGTTTAAACCCCTTGAGATGGTCTTCCAAATAGTGGCTACATATGACCAAATCAATATTAACAATATTAATTAGGGTTTAGGATGGTCCATACATAACTAACGTCTCATCACACCAATTCAAGCACATTGATGAGGGTTGGAAATAATCAAAATTGGATATTTTATAGAGTAATGCAGCTTTTGGAGGGTATATCTACATTGTCGAAGTGCACTTTTTTGGGGTATATCTACATTGGACACTTTTGGTCAATTTCAAGGTTGACTAGGTTGTTTCTGGTGAGTTTGAGGTCATACAATGGTGGAAAGGGGAAAAACATGAGGGTTATGCATGCCAATATTGACATATTTTTGCATGACTACTGAAAATGTCACAAGTGAGAATTTTTATGTGATAACAGATTGCCCCCTGATGTGTGAGGTTAGGAGAAAATTATATGATTTAAATACATTCCAGTTTATTTACCCAAGTACAAAAAGAACCAAGGAGGGAGTGGAGTGTCCAAGGAAGGAGAATGGCCTATGGAAGGGAAACAAAGAAATAATTGTCAACAACAAGTCAAAAATGTGATATGTGTACAAGATATCAATAGGGATGAGGTGGGCATACCCATGCTCGCTAAGATATATTTCAATTATGATACAATGGTGTGACATGGAAAAAAGGGGCTAGGACAAATGGTGTCCTAATACTATACAAAGTGTGATAATGGAGAATAGGTGTTGAAATACAATACAATGATAGCAATAATTGAGATAAACACCATGAAGGCTGCAACTAAGATGTATACATAGGAATTGATGCCCCTAGGTGGGGATGATACAACAAGAGGAGACCTATTAAACAAGAAGAGGGGATCCCAAGATCTGAAGTGAGCTAGCGGGAGGGAAGCTCAAGATAATGGCTCTAATAACAACTAAACTAAAGCAATCAAATCCAAGGAATTACAATGAGGGATTAATCACTAGAATATGTATATGAATATCAACAATGTGAAAATAAGCTAGAGTCAAGCATTTGAGATCCTACCAAGTTTGAGATCAATGAGGACTCTCTAATATTGGTTCGATGTAACCCATCAATATTGAAAATGGGACCAAGGTACAAAAGACTAACCCTATAACCAAGGTGCTAGTGTTTATAGGTGGATGTTCATTGACACCTAGGAATAAGAGGAACTCCCAAGCGAAAACATCAAAAGTACGGAAACTGGAGATATATCTCTAGAAAAAAAATTATGGCTATAACATTGGGAAGATACTTGAAGAGAAACTCCCTCCCGAGGGATAATCCAACTCACAAATGTTCAAGAAGTTGGTACAATCTACTAGATCAGCAAACCATTGAGTGTACAAATCTCAACTGTGCAATAATGAACTTGATTCGAGCATGTGAGAAACAACCAAGTTAACGAGAAATTAGGATTCTCCCTACTTTATCCTAGGTGATCCACCATTGAGTAAGATGGGCCCAAGGTGAACTATCCTCTAAACCAAACCCCTAGAATATAGGTGTTGATGTCGATAGGGTAAGGCCCACTTGAGTCAAGGGATAAAGGGATCCTTGAAAGCCAACACTATATGGAAAGTATAGGATAAATGAAAAAGATTAATAACAAGGGATTATGGGAAGGTAAAGAGAACTGGACTCACAAATTTCATTGTACAGAGCATAAAGGCAAGGCTAACTTGGAAATGATTGAAAGGATTCCTTGAGGAATGGTCAATTAATAGGAAAGAAGTTGTTCAAAGAAAAATCAATAAATTGAAAGGACAACTAGAGGATAAATCTCAACAACACTAGAAATGAGAAACTTATGGATACAAGGGTTAAGTGTAATAGGGGTCAAGAGGAACTAAATAGAATCCATGGGACAAACGGGTGACTCATTGTAGATTCTATAAACTAGGAAAACAAATGGATTAGAACAAAAATAAAACATGTGCGAAGGAAGCACAAGACCCTCCTAGTATTTCCAAATGGGTGCCAAGAGGTTGAGAAACATAACCATGAAGAGACAAGGGTCCCACCAAAGGATTTAACTAATGTGTCAAGATACATAATAGACAAAAGGAATATTGAGAGGGAAACCAAGTGGAAAAATAAGGGGAATACGAGGAGATAATTCCCCATTATCAAATTATTGTAATGTTGGAGATGAAAACTGCAAATGGAAGGGACTGTTAGGTTGTTATATTCTTTGCGGTAAAAACATAGTAAACCAACTAGCTAGTCGAGGTTGATCAACTAGGTAACATTCAACTGGATGGTTAAGTCGATTCAAAGGTCGACTGGTATCTGAATAGAGGTTGAATTTTGGTCAATTGCTTTGTAGCCAACTGGAGGTCGAATTTCTTGATTGGTGGTTGAATGGCATTCAACTATGGTCGAAACATATAACAAAATCTCAAGTTTCACGGGATTGCAACCAATCTTCTTCATGGATCTGTAACCATTTTGGGCACCATGAATTATGGTTTTACATGTTATAGATTTCTATAAATATGGAATGATGTAATAGTATCTAAGATGATGAATTGATATATAACTCTCGGTTGTGAGAAGTTTCTCTGGTAGAAGAGTCATGAGTCTGTAAATGATCAATGTGAAGTTGTAAGCCAAATGATTGTAGATTTTTTCTTGCAGTAAAGTAATAGAGTAGAATTACTATTGTTTCTTAGGTGTGGACCAATGTTAGTCATTCAACACTTTATTAAATGAATGAATAATACAATGAAGGAGTGAGAGTTTCTCAAGGAATGTTGGTTTTCCTGGTTAAGGGTTTCTAGGGTAAATCTTAGTGTATTGTGTGTGTTTTTCATTGTTTATTTTCTTCTTAATTATGTCTTCTTTCTCCTACGTGGTTTAGATTTCCCTACAAGTGGTATTAGAGCGAGGTTAAGCAGGTCTTGGATCTAAGAAGATTTGAAAGAGTAGATTGTGGCTTCAAGGAGACACCTTTATCGCCGAGGGTTCGACTCGTTCATGGATATGTGCTAAACCTAGATATAGTGGGAGTTTTAAGGTAGTGATTTATGCTTGAAATAATGGAAAGAAGTTTTAGGATTGAGATTGAAAAGTTTAATGGCCAAATTTTGAGGTGTGGAGGCTTAAAATGGAACATCTCCTTATATATTGAGAATAGTGGGTTTCTTTGGATCCCTAAACAATTTCGACAGGCATGTCTAAGGAATATTGGGAGAAACCCGAAAAGAATGTGAGGAGTAAAATTCAAGTTTGTCTTGTAGATTCGATATTTTTGAATGTCTCAGGTGAAGACACTGTAAAAACTATGGGACAAGTTGGGGAATTTAATATATCAATCACAATTCCTGGTAAACAAGTTGTTTCTTTAGAATAAATTGTATCTTATGCAGATGAGTGATGGGAGATTAGTAAAAAAGCACCTGAATGCATTCAATACTGTGATAAGTCAGTTATTGTATGTGGATATTAAAATCACTAAGGAGGAGAAATGTATCAATGTGTTGTGTTATTTTCTAGATTCATGGGATAGTCTACAAATGTCTATTGGAAGTAATTAGACTAAATTAACACTTGAATATGTGGTTGTATCTCTGTTGTCGAAGGAAATGAGAAAAAATAACATGGAAGGATCGACCAAGGATGCCCTAGTGGTGAGTGGTTGACTGGTCGACAGAGGTAAAGGTAAATTCTCCTATAGAAAAACAAGGTCAAGGGGTAGATCTAAATCCCCTATTCAGTCAATGAGAAGATGTTTAAAGTGCGGTAAATATAGGAATTACAAAAGGGACTGCAAGTCGAAGGATGCTGAGAAAATTTCTAGATCTGATGACAATTAGTCAACTGAAGAAAATACTTCTCCAAACAAAGGAGGAGATGGGTATCTGCCATCCACCACTACACAATCAGATCATAATGTTGGGTTGATCAACTCACATGCATATTTTCATATTACACCTCACAGGGAATGGTTTTGTGAGTATGAGAAGTGTGAAGGAGAAGATGTATTCTTGGGGGACAAGTCGACAACCAAGATTGTTGGACGAGTTAAAGTTTGATTGAGGATAAATGATGGGATAAGTATAACTCTTCTAGGTGTGCTACATATTCCAGGTTTGGAAAGAAATCTAAAATATGTCAACACAATGAGTAATGCATGAGTTCACATGGTATTTGAGAAGGATTCATGCAAAATGGTCTTGGGATCAATGGTCTTGATGAGAGGATCTTGGATTGGAATCCTATACAAGTTGTTGGGGAGTGTCAACTCAACTGGATGTAACAACACTATTTTTATTAAGGTAAAATTGACTGGGACTGACTCAAATTGACTTGAATGGACTTGACTTGACTTGACTTGAATCAACTCTACCCGACTCAATTTCTTCTCATCTAGTCAACTCGACCATGTTATGACACTAGAGTATGGGATATAAAGGGGAAAAGGGACTTCGAGATATGCATGTTAAAGGTATGGTCAAAGGTTTCCATGAATTCTCTTTGGAAGTTGATTTCTATGAACATTGCATCTATGACAAATATAATCGAGTAAGATTCCCATCTGGAGCTACAAGGGAAATTTTTTTATGAAATTAATACATAGTGATTTGTTTGGTCTTGTAACAGTCCCATCACTAGGAGGATCTCTATATTATGTCTCCTTCATAGATAATTTCTCCAAGAAGACATTTTTGTATTTCTTGAGAAATAAATTAGAGGTTTTTAGTAAATTCAAAGAGTTTAAATCTCTTGTGGAAAACCAAACAGATCATAAGATCAAGGTGCGAGAATTGACAATGGAGGTGCATTTTGTGGTAAGGAGTTTGAGCAATTCTGCAAGCAATGTGGCATAGCATGCCAAATTACCACCCCATATACCCATCAGTAGAATGGGGTTGCTGAAATATTGAACATGACATTGATGAAAAAGGAAAGGAGCATTCTTAGTGGTGTTGGTCTAGCATAAGAATTTTGGGCAGAGGCAGTTGACACTACCCATTATTTGGTAAATATGTCTCCTTCGTCAGTACTAATTGACTTGACTCCACATGAGGTATGGTTTGGTAAGAATCCTTCACTTTCACATCTTAGCGTCTTTAGTTGTGATGCATTTGTGCATGTTCCGAAGGAAAAGAGGAACATGATCGACAATAAGACAGTCAAGTGTATTTTCATTAGGTGCAAGCATAGAATGAAATGATATAATCTATGGGATTCGGTGTTGAGGAAAACAATGTACAATTGAGATGTGGTCTTCAAGGAATTCAGTGTAACTTCCAAGTTTGAAGAGGTTAAAATGGAGAAAAAACTAGAGAAGTTGGTGTTTGATATGAGGAATGAAAAAGATGATTCAGATAAGTTGAATGAATCAGATGAAGAGGTGGAACAATTGACTTCATTTTCAAGGAGATATGATTGAGTAAGGAAACCAACTGAAAGGTTTAGTCCACCTGATTTTTCTTAACAGATTTTTATACTACATTTATGTTATCTGCCACTGACGAGGAGCCCAAGTTAGTAAGGGAGGCAGTCGACTCGATAGATGGTAAAATTTGGAAGGACACCATGGTCGAAGAAATGGAATCCTTGTACAAGAATGAGACATGAGATCCTTTCAAGATACCTAATGGAAGTAAAACTATCAGTAGCAAGTGGGTGTTAAAAAAAAGATGAATGCAATAGGTCAAGTCGAGAATAAAAGCTCAACTAGTAGCAAAAGGATATTTACTAGTCGAGGGATTCGACTTAGGTGATATTTTTTCCCCTATCGCAAAATTAAATTCGATTAGATTACCAATGTCTTCGGGTGCAACATTTTATCTTGAGATAGAAAAAATGGATGTGAAGACAATGTTCCTACGTAGGAATCTGGAAGAAGAAATCCACATGAAACAACCTGAAGGATTTGCAATTAAGGGAAAGAAAGAGCTAGTGTGCAAGTTGAAAATATCCCTTTATGGTCTAAAGCAATCACTAAGGATGTGGTACCAAAATTTTGACACATACATCCTTAGTTTGGGATTTGTGACAAGCAAGGTTAATCACTGTGTATATTACAAGGAAAAAGGTGGATGCTTCATAATATATGTAACGTTGCATGTTGAAGATATGTTGTTGGTCATAAACATCATGGATGTTGTAAAGGAGGTGAAGAAGCAACTATCCTCCAAGTTTTATATGAAGGATATCAGTGCAACGAACTTCATTTTGGGAATGGAGATCAAGAGAGATTGAGCAACTAGAAAGATTTGGTTAAATCATAGGAAGTGCATTGAAACAGTCTTAAAGTGTTTCAACATGTAGGATTACGAACTGGTCAAGGTTCCATTTCATATGGGAGCAAAACTAATTGCTCAACAATGTCCAGAGACATAGGAAGAAATATGCTAGTGTTGTTGGTATTCTAATGTATGCAATGGTGTTCACTCGACCAAATATTGCTGATGTAGTGGGAGTATTGAGAAAATGCATGTCAACAGCTGGAAAAGAGCACTAGATTGTTTTCAAGAGAGTGTTCAAGCATTTTTGTGGCACAAAACAGTAAGATATATGCTACCAAGGGAAACCTGAAACTAACAAGGAAGTAAATGTACATGGATCTGTCAACATCGACTAGGCTGGAGATCTGGATCGATGAATGTTGACCAATGGATATGTGTTCAATATGTTCGTTGAAGAAATTAGTTGGATGCGTAAGCAACATGCGGTCATAGCCATGTCAATAACATAAGATGAATACACAGAAGCCAGTCAAGGAAGAAAATAAGAAGTATGGTTGCATCGATTATGTCTAAGGATTGGGTTTGAGCAGAGAGCTATGAAGATAAATTGTGACAATCAAAGAACAATATTCCTAGAATAGAACCCAACTTATCATTCTAGGATGAAGCATATTGATGTACAATACCATTTCGTGAGAGACATGGTGGAAAGAAAGAAGTTGTTGTTGGAGAAGGTAGACACTTTGTAAAACACAAAAGACTCTTTGACCAAGTCTATGAGTGTTTTGTAGTTCTCTTGGTGTAGAGAGGTAATGAGCATTGGTTCCCTGGGTCAGTGAACAAAAGTTTATGTTCTCCTCTATCATCAAAGAAGACAACAAGTTTGAGAACGTTGATTTATTATATTCTTTGCAGTGAAAGAATAATCAATTGATTGGTTAGTTGAGGTTGATTTATTAGGTGAATGTTCGACTGGATAGATAAGTCAAGTCGATGGGTAAGTCAAAGGTCAAAGTGATTGACTGATAAGTCGAAGGTCGAAGTGGTCAACCAATAATTTGAAAGGTCAGCTGACAGGAGGTCGAGTGATAGTCGACTAAAGATTGACTAGAGGTCAACTAGGTATTCAATTGTAGAAAAATTCCAAGATTTGTGAGATTGCATCCAATCATCTATGTGGATATATAACCATTTTTGGGTGCCATGATTTATGGTTTTTCAAGTTGTAAATCCTATAAATAAGTTGTGTTGTAAAATTGTAGAAGATAATCTTTAGATGTTGTTTAACATCTAGGTCATGTAAATGCGAGCCGAATTGGTTACAGGGTTGTTCTTGTGTGAAGCAAGAGAGTATGATGGTGATTGCGTCTTAGGTGTAGACCAAGGTTAGTCATGTAATTATTTATTAAATGAATGAATAAGACAACAAGAGAGCAATATGCTCAAGTAATTTCGGTTTTCCCAGTTAAGGGTTTCTAAGGTAAATTCTATGTGTACTTTGTATGTTTGTTATTTATTTTTGTGTAAAGGCGTCTTCTCTTTCCTAGTTGGTTTAGTGTGAATTTTTATTTATCATCATATCCCTCTCAAGGAACTAGGATCAACTAGGGGGATAGTTAGAAGGTCAAGCATCCCCAACCCTTTTTCTTTACCCCAAACTCATTTCCCCTCCTTTTTTCTTGTCTTTTTGTACATAGGGGAAGAGGTCTCATGAGAGTTTTATTTTTTTAATATTGTATTTTTTCTTTACAATAATATATTGACTAGACTTTACATTTCATGTGATTTCCTTGTTATTTAATCAAATACAGGGTTGGACATCGATCGTGATGGGATCCTTCATGCCAACAAGCCAGTCTCCTATATTATACATAACCTTTAACCTTACCAATTACGATAATCATAGAGCCTTTGTCATAGCCAATTGTTCTTGTTTGGACCCAATTCATATCAATGCACCTCTTATTGGATAAAAAGTAGAGACAAAAACATCAAAATGAAATTTGATTTTATAGAGAATAATCATTATTGCCTGATCATCTACCTTAGTGATTCCATAATCACTAAGTTGGAGTCTTAAGAGCTTAAAGTTTTTGATGTATTCCTTAATTCGAGGAAATTCCACTAGATTAAGAGCAATGAGTTGATTTTCCAACTGATGAACCCGTATTAGATTTGTTTTCCCAAAGAGTTTTTCAAACTTCAACCATGCTTCCCGAGGTGTATTAATAGACTAAATGTGAAATTTGAGATCTTTTGATATCATCATGCCACTTTGAACTCTTGCTTCATCATTATGATTAAACTATCATCTATGTTTCTCAACACTAATTGGTCTAGAATCTATCCCAAGATTCATTTAATATAACCCTTTACTTGTGAATAAATCCTCCATGTAGGACTTATAGAAATAATAATTTGTAGTAGTTGATTGAATCTCATGAGTATTTATTTTATAAAATAAGAATACAAAATAAGATAACATAACCTATACACTACATATATCTAAAAAAATTAGCCAAATTTTAAAAAGTATTAAAAAAAAATTTGTACGATGAAGTTATTACCTCCATAAGTCTGAAAATGGTAACAAGTTATGCATGTCTATCATAGTTTGTATTATTTGATTGAATCTCATGAGTATTTATTTTATAAAAATAGAATGCAATTTGAGATAACATAACCTATACACTACATAGATCTAAAAAAATTAACCAAATTTTAAAAAGTATTAAAAAAAAGTTTTTATGATGAAATTATTTCCCCATAAGTATGAAAATGGGAACAAGCTATGCATGTCTATCAAAAAAAATCAATTTTCACTACATCATACAACAAAAAAATATTCATCACATGTACAATTACAAAGGAAATTGAAAAATACACAACCTAAAAAATTGGTACTCAAGTTTAAATCAATATGACTAATATATCTCATTTCCACTACATCATACAACAACAAAAAAATATTTCAATAACATGTACCATTGCAAAGGGAAATGAAAAATACACAACCTAAAAAAATGGTACTCAAATTCGAGTTTGTATAGCTAATATCTCTCAGTTTAAGATTTTCCTACAAGATCTATAAGCGAATCCCCAAGGGGTTGAAATGTCACATGGTACACTACGATTGTTCCACTAACTTGGAAGATTAATGTGCAGTTGAGTGGCTACTAACTTTACAAGTTGATTGGACCTGCCAATTGTACGTCTAAACTAAGGTTGCAATGTGGAAATCGTTGGTGATAGGGACCCACTCGTCTTAGGTGGCAACGACGTTTTAGATCCATGTGGTAACATGGAAAGACATGTGGAGGGTCTAATGTGTAGGTTTAAAATTATTAAATAACCCAACACTCCTCTACACATGAAATTTCCTTAATTAATAGTTATTTAATAATTTTCAACCTACATGTTGGACCCTCCACGTGTGTGTTTATATATAGAGAAACTAAATATTACCCCCACCACACCAACACTCATTTGCACATGAAATTTCCTTAATTAGTAGTTATTGAATAATTTTCAACCTACACGTTGGACCCTTCATGTGTCTTGCCATGTATATAAAAGGAGGTGGTCATATAGTGGAGGGGTAGTGGTTGGTATTAGGTGGTATCACACAAAGGAGCATCTACAAAGTATCCTAACAAGGAATGGTGGGGTAGTGTTAAGTGTCGCAGTTTAAAGGTTAAGCGCACAAGTATAAGGGGAGCAATTGATTCAAAGGGAAAGTTGTGCACCAAGCAAAAGGTGGTCATGGCGTGCCAAAATGGGTTGGGGCATATCCCAAGGTGCCGAAAAATAGGCCAGAACCCTTTGAAAAGGGTGCATAGGTATATACCAAGGTGCCATAAAAACTACTGCCAAAAAAACTAAAATTTATTTTAATAAATTATGAGAAATTAAAAAATATATATATTTTTTTCTTAAACTAGACTTATAAGCACCCTACCAAAGAGAAAATATCCATGTCTAGAGCATACAAAGTTCAATTTCATCCAATAAAAAAAAATCAGCTAACTTAGTAGCTTCATAAGCAATCACACTATTAAATTTCTCCAATAGATACAAGAATTTCTAGATGATCACTTTGCAAAAAGACTAGTAATCACACATGATCAAGAACAAAAAATTTCCATAAATTTCTCCAATACCATTTGATAAAATGTACATGGTTACATGATCTTAGCAAAATAATGAACTCACAAATTGACATAGAATATAAGTGGTAAAACTCTAAAGGAGAAATATCCATAAAAAAAAATGGGTAGCACTCAATTATTCTCTCAAAATTATTCTTCTTGTACAATGAGGACCTAGGTTTTTTATTTATAGAGAAAATGCTTGCATGAAAACTACATATAAACTACTATTTTATTTATAGTTCATTAAACCAATAATTCAAACATTCTCCAATTTAACATTACTAAACTTGAGATTTATCAATGCAACGGATAGTTACACTTCATTTATTATGTATAACTAATGTATTTGCATGTGCACAATTAATTTAAAATTTAATTAATATTATGTGCATAATTATGCACC
The DNA here is from genome assembly GCA_900067695.1 of Picea abies. Taxonomy (NCBI): domain Eukaryota; kingdom Viridiplantae; phylum Streptophyta; class Pinopsida; order Pinales; family Pinaceae; genus Picea; species Picea abies. The sequence continues at coordinate 12,431 of CBVK0100286915.1, forward strand.
AACAAGAAGAGGAAAACTTTAAGAAACATATATGTGTTTGCCACATGCTTGCATGTATTTTCCCTCTTTGCATCCAAATATTTGTAATAGGTCATAATAATGCCGATATTGCATAGTATAAAATGTATTTGGTTGTCTAGTTTGTAACTTGATACTTTATGTTTGGGCGGGACATTAATGTCTAGGATGTCAAGTGCAATTGTCCATGTAGTACTTCTTATGTGTTCTACCATGATAATTTTAGCTAAGTCGTTTATTTCATGAACACAAAAAACCAATAGTAGATGTGTACTTGTAGCACTAAGTTTTCCAATAAGCCAATCCACTCTAGAAGAAGAAGTGATGGAACCCTGCAATAATATTCACTAATATGCTTATTACATTTTTATAATGTTGGAACTATATTAAATGCATGTTTGATTTTTTTACATATTTTTTAATGTCCATTCGGAAAAACAAAAAAAATCAGCATCAAACACTCACCTCTCTAAATAACAATTACTTGATGTGATTATGATAAGGACTAAATGGGAGTATTTGTTTCTTTGTTTGAATGTCAAAAGTCCTTAGATGCTTTGACACACATACCTACAACATTTCAAATAACAAATCAGAATAATGTTTTCTTATATATAAATAAATAACGTCAACAAAATCTTGTTGATAAGATTTCTTAGTTCTGGCTCCAATTGATTTCAATTTTCCTTGTAGAACTCAAGGAATTTCTTCGCAACATCTTCAATTGACAATAAAAATTGCATTATATTTCCCAAGAAAGTCAACATGTCTATCTTTGTTTTTTTTCATTAAAAACATACTTAATTTTTTTCTTCAACAAATATTTATTTACATGCCATATGCAAAGAATTATCGAATAGTAGAAAACATCATGGTGGATGAATGTGAATTTAATATTTAATTGAAATAATGTTGGTAATAAAAGAAAGAAATTCAAAGAAAAATAAATAAATAAAAACACTAAATAAGATCATATTGTTGGGTTTTATACAATGTATTGTCAACAAGAAATGATGAAGGATTCTATGAGAGGGAGGAAGACAAAAACACATTTCCAAAATGCACACAACCAACCACATCATAACTTTCTTCAACAATGCATTCTTCAAAATGACCCAAGCAATAGGAATGTCAATCTGATGTGTGTCAAAAGCTAGAATGGTGTACTAAATATTTTACCATGGGACATATAATGTTTAGGAATGCATATTACAGAAAAATAATGTCAATGTAAAAAAACATCAATCATGTAAATAATGCTAGAAAAAGCAAAAACACCTAGAATGGTGTACAAAGGAAATTGTCATGGGATAAAAATTATTAAATACATTATCCAATAACTTTGGCAAACAATTAATGCTAGTAGACTTCAAATATGCTTTGTATTTGTTATTAATTAATGTTCAATCCATCACAAAGACATTATTGTGAATGTTCATAACATCTTGATCCACTTACTATGTTGTCATTGTCACTAGAGAGAATGGTTCTTAATTTAGTAGGAACACATCCACTTTGTTCATTTCCACTAAATATTGGACACTAAGGAAGTCATCCTCATGAATCTAATACTCCTAGTCACCAATTTGTTTTTTGTTTTATTTAATATGTCTATTTTTCAGAGGAAAGCATCTCCCTACCATTACAATCAAACTCTCACAAGTTTGTTTTCCAACAAGCATATGAACAAGTTTATTGTATATCTCAGTTATAGAAACTCCAACAAAAGAGGAATCCTACCCAATGTCTTATATTTTTTTTATAAGTGCATATTCCAAAGCCACCATTTCTTTGTAGATGTAGGATTAGTGTCACTATGGAAAGACAAATTATTTATGTCCACAACTTACACTAGATGTTAGTGATGAGCAATGGGTGCAGTTTGTCAAGAATTATTTTAACAATGTAATGCAATTGGTATCCTCTCTCCCTCTCTCGTTTTAGGTGATCTTGTTTTTCAATGGATCCATAAAATGACTCTATAATCTCCTAGGTCATAAGAACACCATTGCTTCAAACCACTTGTTAGATACAAGTGTTAAAATAGTGTTGACATATTTCTAGCAATAACACATTTAAAATAAATAGATCAATGATTCAAAAATAAATAGTGTCGACATATGTCCAATGACATTCACATTTAAAATTAACAAGTTAGTTGTACAAGAATAAATTTACATTGACATATTTTAAGTGACAATTGCATTTAAAATTAACAAGTTAGCACTACAACCAAAAATAATGTTGACATGTAAACAAGTAGCACAAAAGATGCAATTACATGACCATTTAAGAAAACTAATGCTTAAAAACAAGTAATAATGTCGACATGAAAGAGAACCAATACATGAAAACCAATGCATATTTGAGACAACATGATCATTTGAAATTAACAAGTTAAAACTCCCCAATTAAATAGCATCGAAGTAGTACAAGCTTAGTGCACATTTAAAATTTAGTTAACTTTGAACATAAAAATAATGGAAATATATTTTAAATGGAATTCTTAGTTAAAATTGAACATATTAAGAGCATACTTATGTGAAATCTTGTAAGAAGTATAGGGCTTGTGCATTGCCAAGATTCTTTGGATTGATGCCAATAGCACACATGGGCTTTGTTTTTTTTTATTGCATAAAAGTTCCATTTCATAGTGAGTGCATTTCAGTTCTCCTTGATGTTTCAAAGGAATAACAATGACTTCAACTTGAATGTGCTTATGCTAGAATAGGATTCTCCCATTTGATCTTTGTGACATCAAATAGAGCATTTAGGAGCTCTTATGATACAGTCTCTACAATTGTTTTTGGTACTAACTTAGATAGTTGTTGCGACATTTCCGTCTGTTTTGAAACCCTAACAATGAAATTGCTATTATGGATTTGAAATGACACTCACATTATACAAACAAGACATTATCTACATGCATAATGTAAATGATAAATCCCACATAATGTAAACAATACATAGTCTTGGCACCTTTAATTTTGTGTGACATGTCTTGGATTGTAGAACTTGACAATTGGCACGAGAAGAGTCATGACCACATGTCTTCTCAACAAGATTCCACCAGAATATACTCTCTTTTCATTTCTCTTCTATAAGATAAAAGGAGGTGGAGGTGGAGGTGGTGGTTGGCATAGTGCCACTGAGATCTCTTAATTATTAATAAATCAAGGTTGGAGTAGTGGAAAAACAAATTCTTCATTATTCCACATAACATCGCCTTTTATGTAATCCAACAAAATCGACAACTTCCCCTTGCTAAAAGTTAGGGTTGGATCATACCAATGATTATTTAGGCCAATATTTATAAACACCAAGTTGATCTTGAAGTACTATATTTCCATTAAGATTTTTGTTTCTCACCTCTAATGAAAATTACTTTAAAACTTTGTTTAACTATTGTTTTCATTGAAATAATGCAATCAAAACACATTAGAGAAATTTTGAGGTAAAAAATGGGCTTCAAAACAAAAAAAATGTGTTATCAACATCAACTTTAAAAGAACCAAATAGGATTCAATATGATGGTGTCAACCATGAGGGTATATAGTTTTGGAGGGAAAGAAATAACTTCTTTTTTTCAATTGTATGTTTGGCGTATCTCCATATATGTTTACTCAAAGTTCAAGTGTGGTTGCTTGTTGGATGTGGAATTAAATTTTGCATCCAACGAGTACCCTCTCTACATACTTTTGATAGACCCATGGTGAGATAAACTAGAAACAAATGAAAAAATGTGTTTCTTTTGGATGCAGAAATTCCATATCCAACAAGTACCCACTTTGCATACTTTTGATAAACCCATGGTGAGATAAACTAGAAATTAAATTCTACATCCAATGAGTACTCGCTATGCATACTTTTGATAGACCCATGGTGAGATCAACTGGAAATACATGAAAACATGTGTTTCTTTCAAGACACAAGTTTTCTCTTGTATTTCCGATTTATCTCATTGTAAGTCTATCAAAAGTATGCATTGCACGTACGAGTTGAATGAAAAATTTAATTTTGCATTCAACGAGCACCTACACTTGAAATTTGAGTAAACCCACAAGGGCATAAGTCAAAAATATGATTAAAAAATATATATTGAGAGATGAGGAGATGCATAACATAAAGATAAAGATTTTTATTGTTATTTCTACCCTCATGGATTGCCTCCTAAGTACTATAGGTTCTATCCATGACAAGGATCTATATACCAAACATGGTTGTCGCAATAGTACTATGTAATCCCTACACTAAAACAAAGAAACTTCTTTATTTATCGAAGCCAATCTTCATCTTGTTTAAACCTCTTGCTTGTAAACCTCTTCAATTTCTCCTCCTCCAAATTATGTTTGAAAAATACCCAAACTCTAAGAGCTACTCTATATGAAACACATTGAATCCACCTAATTCAACCTACAAATGAAAACTCACACCATCATACTAGAAATGTATTACCTAACATCATCAATGTCAGTGTCATTAGTGTTTCTTGTCATTGGAAGAACAATATTTGAATTGTTACTAAAAAAAATGAATTCTACATGTTAGACACACAAAATAAATATAAAGCGTGAATTGCATTTTTTCATTGATACGATATAAGTACATGAGTTGTGACCTTTGGATTCATCTTCCAAGAGGTCTCTTGGAATCCCGATGATTGTTAACTATCGTTTGACATTTCACATTCCTTCAAGTGACTAATACCATAACCCTAGCAAATTAAGTTTCCAACATCCTCCCTTTAATCTGAAGGGGTGTATATGAGTCCAAGAAGAGAGATAAAATATGGAAGTGAACAACTGAAATTTGGAGGTGGACAACTTCCATTCGTTGAATCTAATCTCTGAATCTGGTGGTTTTGGTATGACCAAAAAATGAATGTCTAGCAAAAGCTAATGTCTTCTACTAAATGGTGATGGTGGTTTAAGGAATACCACAAACCAATCTAGTGGTTTATGGATGAATAAATGGTGATGGTGGTTTAAGGAATACCACAAACCAATCTAGTGGTTTATGGATGAACACAAACTCTGGAATTTGGCTCTAGGGCTCAATGGTTCCCAGAACATTTCCTAAGTTAGCTAGAAGTTGGAAGTTGATGTCTTCTGCTAATTGGAAGTGCTCTCAAATTTCGGTTTAAAGATGACCATAAATTGTTCTCTAGAAAAAGTTGAAACTCTTCTACTAAATGGAGGTTTAAGAAAAAACACAAACCGTTGTCTAGCAAAAGTTGTAAGTATTCTACTAAGTGGTGGTATAAGGAAAACCAAAAACCAATCTGGTGGTTTTGGGTGACCATAAACCAAATTAGGCTCACTTGTTACTACTCGATTGAGAAAACTTTGAAACTTTAATCATGACTATCAATCATTGATGTTATTCCCCCTCTTAGGTACAAGGTGAGAAGATGCAAATACTTTCATTGCAAGATGTGCCAATACTCAATAATGATTTATTTGGTATGACTGAGATATCTTCTTGGAAATTGATAACCATAGCCAAGAAGTCATCCACCCATAGTGGTTCTTTACTCTTGCAGATTTCTTTCTTTTGGAACATCTGACTGAAGGATGATTGTGCTTTCCACATCTCGCAAGGATGAAGATCAAAACATTGATCTTCCATGTAGCCAACTCATTGACAATGTTGGATTTCAGAATCTTCTCTTGAACTGGAGCATGTGAATATGAACTCTCTTGAAGTAATCCAACACTCTGGAACTGGATCAGTTTGGTATAATCCAGGGTATGAAAGTTGACTTCCTTTTCATATATAATACAAGTTTGTTTCTTATTGTTCTTGATTTATTCCCAAGATATAATGATTGTCTTGGAAAGAGAGGGATAAAATTCATCTATACTTGAATCTAAAGTTGACTCATTGAGTTGCTCCTATGTTGGTTGTTGGTATGAATCAACACCATTATCTTCTTTGAAAAGACGTTTGTTTTGAACAAGGACTAGTTTAGAATATCGAAGATTCTTTTATTGTATTTCTTCTTGTTGGAGTTGTGATTCAAGTTGAATAAATTTAATTTTGTCCTGCAAATCTTGTAAACATGTTAGAATTCTGGTGATAGTTTCTATGTCATATGTGACTATATTGTCCATAGAAGAGAGTATTAGAGTGTTCAATAACTCTAATAGTTCATCAATTCGATCCATATCTAAGACCTCACAATATTTCTTACAACTCCAGAGTATTAGAGTGTTCAATAACTCTAATAGTTCATCAATTCGATCCATATCTAAGACCTCACAATATTTCTTACAACTCCACCCTTTAACAATCAAATGCAAACTTAGCGACTGAAGCTCAACAAATAAAGGGTTACTACCAAAAATGCACTCATTTACAATGCAATTCAACTTGATTTCAAAAAACGCACAAGTAAACTTACAATGTTTCAAGTGTGTGTCATTGCTATTGCTAATGTTGCATCTTGTGTCATGGGCTTTGAAGACCTCTAGTCGTGCAGTAAAGGAGAACCCAAAAGATAAGAAGATCTCCAATCAAAGTTCAATTGCAACAACTGAGCAACCATTGTGTGCTTATCATTAGGGTGACCAAATTCATCCTACAACATTACTTGTAAGTTATGTTGGATATTCTTCTTGTTAGCGAGTTCACATGGAAGAGATACTCCAAGAATTTTTAGAGTTCACCAATTTGAAAAAGTAGATCAATTTTTCATAACTAGCCCAAATGGAAATGAATCTTGGGACATGCATGAGTAAATGATTAAGAATTATGAAGACTTGCTCAAGGAGCTAAATATTTCATATCTTCTTGTATTAATTGTTTCTAATGCTTTAAATGATGTTGCTACTAAAAAATATGATTTTGAAACATGGTTTTGGATCTGTCAACTCCCAACCACTTTAGAGAATGACATGTATGCCAATGATCAAGAATGGATAAACTTATTCAAAATGATTGAGATCGATAGAAATCAAAATATAGAAAGAGAGATCCTAAAACCTACAATGAGGGAAGCATTTTGCATATGGTGATGGCTTTCAATGTATTCACCACATGATTTATATTTGAGAGGACGTAGTTATACCTCCATAGTCCCAATTTAGGGATCTTCGGTTGGAATATATAATTCCTACTTATCTAATATGTTTGCTAATGCTTTGAGAAGTAGAGTCAATCTCTACAATAGTTGTGTGATCTTATTCTTAGGAGGTTGTTTGAGAGTTTGTGTTTAGTGTGTTGTTGATATATTCTCTCAACCTATCCTTTTGTATTTGGAATAAGTTAGATTTGATAACAACTTATACACTCTATATAATATACTCAAATGTATTGTAAATATGATTATTTTGTAATTGATTATTTGTCTATATTACTCTATTCTCATGTTTTAATATGGTATTAGAGCAGGGCATAACTCCCTCATGGGAGTTCCCAAGAACATGTGGAGAGTAGATTGTTAATTTGTGTGTTTAATCAGTAGCTTGTATTTTGTGTGAGCTATGGTTATTTTGCAGTGTTATTATGGTTTTTTTTCCATTTGGTTTTGTCCACCGTTTTGATGCATATATATGAATATGTGGATTTATTTTGAAATCAGAGTGGTTGTGTTGATCGTGTATGGAATATTTCTTATCAATAGAATAGTTTCTTATTAAAACAAGAGAGAACTTGATGACTTTGGCCTCGCACGCTCACTCAAGCATGACACCAATCAGGGTTTTGAATTCTGTGGAGATGCACCTGAGTGGATTGTCAACCTGTAAACTGTCTGAGGTCTGGACTTCGAATCTCATTGCTCCCGTAGGTGAATTTGGTAGTTTTGTGGGAGAACAGAGTTGTATTGTGAGTTCATGACAGAGACATGGAGGTTTGAAATAGAATAATATGAGTGCATTGTTATTATTGTGTGTCCATTGTTTCATGTGAGGTGTGGCCAATTGTCTCTTTGAGAGAGGGTTGTGCACTCAGTTGCAGTCTTGAAGGGAGATTATTAGCGAAGAGAAGAATCTCCGACCGTGAGCGCTTCCAGGACCTTATCCCCACTATGATGCTAACGCTCACCAAGGCACTAAATAGGAATGAGCAGGCCACAACCCAGGAGGCCCTTGAGATTTTTATTGAGTTGGTGGGCACTAAGCCACGGTTCCTCTGTTCGCATATTGTTAATGTGGTCGGAATCATGTTGCAGATCGTTGAGGCCAAGACTATGGAAGAAGGCAATTCAACTATAGCTGATGTGAATAATGAAGGAATGGAATGAAGACGAGACTATTGATTTTGCGGGAAGGAACATGGCACTTGTGTTGATTTTGTGTTTGTGAAATCTACTAAAAGTTTCTGGTGCGGGTTTATATTTCACATGCTTGCAATATATTTTTTGGCTCCATAGGTGATGGCCAACCTATTGGTAACTACAATGATATGTAGACAAAATGATACCTTTGATGCTATTGTAATGTGAGAAATTATTTTTGTGTATGTCTTGGAATCAATGAATGTATTGTATCTTATTGAGCCTAGCTAACTCAATAGGATTATAGTTGTTTTGTTAGAATTAGTTACCCTGATGAAAAAGGATTCAAGACAAATATTGAACAAGGATGTGAAAAGTACAAGAAAAATAAAGATGAAGAGGCAAAGCTAAAGCAATGGTGATGCAAAGTAAATGAGCTTGTATATTGGGCATATAGTTGGTAACCTTTGTGTTGATGTAAAACATTTTTAGATGCTTGGTGTACCTGAATTAATGATGCATATGCGATGCAGGTGGTGCATGATCAATTGTACTTGACACCCTAGAGTTTTTTGGTCCAAGTTGTATTGTCTCATCATAGGAAAGTAAGTTCCCCATGTTTGTTGTAAGCCATGCTATTCAAGCATACATGTTGTGGTGTGGATTCACACATAGTTATCCCTCTTATGCATAGAGAGGATGTGGCATCAAGTTGTGGAATTAATCACTTGGATAGGTAAGAGGGTGGCAAGTGGACTCGTATATAAACTTGATGTTGATTCAGAGAAATTGAATCTTCGATTAAGGGGGAGAATGTGAGATGGATTCATCTCAGAATGTGATGGACCAAGTTATGATTAAGGGAGAGTTTAACATTGATGAACCATGTAGCTGAAAAGAATTCCTAATGGACTGGAGGTTATATCGATTGATGACCCGTGCATTACGGTAGATGCATTGTTTTTATATGGACGTCAATAATCATATGGAGGTACAAGAGGAAGCAAAAGAAAGTTCAAAAGATTGAAGCCCTAGAAGTGATGAAGATACGACCACATAGATATTTAGATAAGTAGTCATTAAGGGAGAATGTTGGAATATATAATTCCTACTTATCTAATATGTTTGCTAATGTATTGAGAACTAGAGTCAATCTCTACGTGAGTTGTGTGATCTTATTCTTAGGAGGTTGTT
>CBVK0100286916.1:0-21849 GCA_900067695.1 Picea abies
TCCCATCACCATTTCGAGAGTTCTCTGGTAGATGACCTGTAGATGGATCTAGAAGTTTTACGGTGTGTTTGACGGATTGAGATCGAGTTCGTCACTAGAGTTTATACCCTGTCTGCATATTCCACAGACTTTGCAGGCACAACACCACATCCAACGTCATAAGCCGGACATTGAGGTACAAACTTCAGTGTGTGAACGACACAGCCTATTGCGAATGCATTGTCGTCTCTGTGCATGAGAACAAATTCACAATTCCAAGTTATATGAAACGTTCAATGGATTTAATCGCGTGCTTCCAAATAGTACCACCTTTCCGTTCCCCTTCTTCCCCTTCTGTTTGAGTTTCAAATTCAAATTTTAAACGCGGCATTCCACCGCCTTCCATTTGTTCCCTCCCGAGCCGATTTCAAAAACATTGTTTAGTTTGAAGTGATCCAGGGTGATGGCTAAAGGTAGAATAGGAGCCCAGGACCAAAACAAGTTGATTGAAAGGAAGTTTTCCATTTTTTCCGTTCAGAGAAAGGCCTTTCAAGATCATTCCAAGTGGTGATAGGATGAAATTAAATCACAAAGTGATCAGATCAAATTTTTTTATGTTCATCGGATTCTAGCTATGGAACAATTTAGTTTTTCCACGAATGAATCTGAGGAGGATCTCACTATCTATATTGATCTGGGTACATTCTCAGAGTATCCATTTTAACTTGTTCTTGTTTTTTCGATGTTGAAACAAGCCCTGAATTTTCGTCTCTTTTCTTACCTCATATTGATCTATGTTTCGTTTATATTACAATGACCTTAGTTCAAATTTTGATTTCAACACTGTACTGAGACACAGGATACGGGTGGAACTATGAGAAGACAATAAGAAAGTATGTATGGTTTTTGGTCTTTAGTTTTTGAGAGAAGAAACTATGTCAATTTGAGGGGAATGAAGTTTTTTTACATAAGATTTTTGCAGGGGTTGTTATTTCTAGGAGGGAAACACTGGACATGAAAGATGGATGTCGAAATTGCACTCTGGACAACATTGAAGAGATGGGCTCAATGGGTCCTTTGGCATCTCAAATCTGAGAAAACCCATGTGTTCTTGCGCAGCTATGCTCTTGTTCACTTCAAGTAGTTTTGGCCTCTCTGGTCTATGGAAAATGCTTTCAATTCGTAAGATGGAATATTTATGTTTAAATGTGAAAAAGAAAACATAACCATTCTTCTATGTGATTTTGTTTTTGAATTGGTGAAGCTGGTTGGAAATAGTATTTACAAGTTGGTGAGCTTCACTTCTCTCCCGATTTGTCAGCAACTTCAATTTATTTAGTTTTTCTCTTATGTTTATGCAAACTTAGTATTTTTCAGTGGGCAAGCAAGGGAGTTATTAAATGGAGTCGATCTTAATCTTTCTTGAGTCTAGTTAAGTAGAAAAAGAGTCAGTTGAATTTATTTGTGTTTTTAATTTTGAGTTGGTTTTACTTCTGTAAGAAGTCTCAATGTTATCTATATATGTTCGAGTCACAAACAGAGAGGTAGAAAGAACAGAGTTGTGAAGAAGAAAACAACATCATTTGATGAGTCGAATAAGTCTCAGAGCACAAGTTCTATGTCTATAAAGTTAACAGAAGTTGTTGGAGGTGAAGCCCGTCACAGTTACCATATTCTGTATTAGCGTGCAGCGCCAAATTTCTCAATATATATGAAGTGTTTTGTGTGTTGACAATTCATGTGTATTTCTGAGTTTCTGTTATGATTATGAGTTCATGTGTTAAACATTATCACATTGTGAATAAATCATTTCATTATGTGTTTTATCACAGCGCACAGTAAATTGTGCAGTCTGTGCACTACGCAGTAAGTCCTGAAAGTTCAGTCACAAAGTTTTATGGTGTGCAGTATTTGTAACCGCGTTGCACAAAATCTCTCTGTGCGCTGTAAATCAGAGATTTGTTATCAAAGTAGGTTCTATCAAAACAAGTTTACCAGTGTAGAAACTTTGTTGAAAGGTGGAATATGGCTTCTACTTCAAATCTGCAACCTCCCACTTTCATAGGAAAAAATTATGAGTTATGGTCCTTGACCATGAAGGTACTATTCTGAGTCAACATGTATGGCATATAGTCGAGAATGGTTATGTGGAGCCAACAGATTAGGCAGTGTACAATGCCCTCACACAAGCTGAGAAGGATGTATTGAAAGATCAAAGAAAGAAGGATGGAAAGACAATGTTTTACATACATTGAGCCATGCATGAGAGAATACTCCCAAGAGTTACATCAACAAAGCAAGCCAAGGAAGCATAAGACACATTACAAAACTCTTATCAAGGTATGGACAGAGTCAAGATTTCAAAACTACAAATTCTTAGAAGAGATTTTGAAACTCTGTCAACGAAAGACAGATTCATTAGATTCCTTTTACACCCATGTTATTGGCCTAATAAATCATATTAAGTCTCATGGTGAAACCATAGAACAAAAAACATTTGTTGAGAAAGTACTTAAGAGTCTTCCTCCTAAATTTGATACCCTTGTTGTGACTCTGGAAGAGAGCAAAGACCTGAGTCAATTTAGTCTAGATGAACTGCAAGATTCCCTCATTAATCATGAACACATATTGAATAGGTCAAATATGTCATTAGAGAATGCATTTTCCACGCATTCATCTATAAACAATGGAAGAGAAAGGGGGAGAGCTAACTCTAGAGGCAGAGGAAGAATTTTTGTTAGAGGTGGACGCAACAACAGTCTTAGAAATACTGGTGGAAGAGGACAAAGTAAAAAATAACAGTCAACCAAGTAATCAGAGAGTTGATAAATCAAAGATTCAGTGCCATTACTGTAAAAAGTATGGACATTATGCATATGAGTGCAAAGTATGGACATTATGCATATGAGTGCAGAAAGAGACAATATAATTAGAATAAGCAAGGACAAGATAAGTCAAACATCGCAAATAGTCCCTCCAACCCTATGTTTATGGCGCACATTGAGGCAATATCTATAGTCTCACCACTTGAATGCAAATATGCCCAAGCAAGTCCATGTGACATATGGTATTTAGATTCAGGCCACAGTAACCACATGACATGAAACATAGAATTGTTTTCTAGTTTGGATAAGTCAGTGCAAACCAAGGTTACACTTGGAACATATGTCCAAGTCACCGTCTTAGGCAAAGGTAGTATAAACATTTTAACTAAACAAGGAGAGAAAAAAATTATGTCTGATGTATATTATGTTTCTGGTCTGAAGCACAATCTGATGAACATGGGACAGTTGTTACAGAAAAGATATAGAATCTACATGGAAGATAATCACTGTGTGATTATGGACAGATATCCAAGAAATCGAATTATTGCAAGAATCCAGAGGACAAGTAACTGAATGTTCCCATTGACTTTGAAGCCATCCACGAAGAAAAATACAACGCAAGTCGTTGGTAAAGCAAAAGATGCATAGTTAGACACTGCATTTACAACAAAAAATGCACGCAATTCCAATGAAGAAAATAATGCACACATTATCAAGAAATGATAAAGTGGTGTAGAGATGCAAGTAACATTCCAATCTGAAGTACATGATTATTCTTGGCTATGTCATTTTAGATTTGGACATTTGAACTTTGGAGGTATGAAACTGCTACACACAAAGGATATGGTAAAAGGTTTTCCATTGAAAGAAAAACTAGAAAGAATATGTGAAGGCTATATTTTTGGAAAGCAACATAGAGAATCATTTCCAATTGGAAAGTCATATAGAGAAAAATATCCATTGGAAATAATACATTCATACATTTGTTGTTCAATGAAAACACCATCTATAGAAGATAGTAAATATTTTCTAACATTTATTGATGATTTCTCAAGAAAGACATGGATTTATTTCCTAAAACACAAATCAGATGCATTGGGTTGTTTTTAGTAGTTTAAATCACTTGTAGAGAAGCATCGTGGTTATTACATCAAGTGTTTAAGAACTTACATAGGAGAAGAATATGTTTCAAGAGAGTTTCAAAACTTTTTAAAAGTTTGTGGCATCTACAAGCAATTCACTGCACAGTATACATCACAGTATAATGGTGTCGAAGAGAGAAAAAACAGAACCATCATGGAAATGGCATGTAGTATGTTGGCAGCCAAATATTTTTCAAATGAGTATATGGATGAGGCAGTAGCATCTGCACTATACATCTTGTACATTTGTTCGACAAAGAGTGTAAAGAACACAGTTCCTCAAGAAGCCTAGACATGAATGAAGCCTAATGTGGCGCACTTAAAGGTTTTTGGTTGTGTCACATACACACATGTTCCAGATGAGATGAGAAAGAAGAATAAAGAAGGTAGAAAAAAAAGGAGAAATGTATATTTGTTGAGTATTCTAAAGATACAAAAGGATACAAGTTGTATGACCCTATTGCAAGAAAATTCATAATCATCTGCAATGTTTTGTTCATGGAAAATGAAGCATGGGATGGAAGAATAGAAAAGACACTCAGAATTATTCATGCAATGGTGCATGATGACAACCTGGAATTGATTTCAATGAAATATTTGCACCAATTGCGTGCATGGACACAGTCAGAACTGTGTTAGTCATCGCCATGCAAAATAGATGGCCATTTTACCAAACAGATGTAAAGTCATGATTTTTTAATCGAGACTTAGAAGGAGAAGTGTATGTGGAAAAACCACAAGGATATGGTTCCAGGACAAGAAGACAAAGTGTACAGGTTGAAGAAATCACTATATGGATTAAAACAAGCTCCCATAGCTTGGTACAGTCGCATAGCTTCCTATCTCACACATAATGGATTTCAAAGAAGTGAATGTGAGCCAACACTTTACATCAAAGCAAATAAAAAAGGTAATATGTTGATTGTTTGCTTATATGTAGATGATTTTCTTTTTACAAGTGATTTTGGCATACAAGAATTTAAGTTAGTCATGAAGGATGAGTTTGAAATGATTGATTTGGGGCTTATGATATGTTTTTTGGGTATTGAAGTTCACTAGTCCAAAGATGATATATTTATTTCAAAATCTAAGTATGCACATGAAATTTTGAAAAGATTCAATATGATAAATTCCAAAGCAACCCCAACACTTTTCATAACAGGATTGAAGTTAAGCAAAGAAGATGAAGGGTCCAAAGTGGATCCCACATTGTTTAAAAGAATGGTAAACATTCTTATGTATCTAACAACAACACGACCTGATATGATGTATGGAGAGAGCTTGATTTCAAGGTTCATGGAAACTCCAAAAGAATCACATTGGAAGGAAGGAAAAATAATTATGAGATATGTGAATGGAACAAAAGATTTTTGTATAAGGTATTCTACTTCATAAGATTGCAGACTCATCAGATACATTGACAGTGATTGTGGAGGCAACATAGATGATAGGAAAAGTACTTCTGGGTACACATTTCATTTTGGGATAGGTATACTATCATGGGCATCAAGCAAGAAACCCATTGTGAATCTTTCTTCAACAAAAGCAGAGTATGTCGCAGCTACAAGCGCAACTTGTTAAGTAGTTTAGATGAGAATAATGTTAAAGTATTTGTTGTAGGAACAATAGGAACCAACAACAATATTTTGTGACAACAATTCAGCCATTATGTTATCAAAGAATCATATGTTTCACAAGAAAACCGAGCATATTGATACAAGGTATCATTTTATCATAGAATTGGTATATAACAAAGATATATGTTTAGAATTTTGTAGGTCAAAAGAACAATTCACAGACATATTTACAAATCTTTAGAAAGAGATGCATTTCAAAATCTGCGCAGTAACAGATGAGTGACAGTAACTGTCAATTCAATTTTTGATGTAAATATTTGTGGCATGTAAATCCCACCTACTTATAATTAAGGAGGAGTGTTGGAAATAGTAATTACAAGTCTGTGAGCTTCACATCTCTATCGATTTGTCAGTCTGTCAGTCTGTCAATTTGTTAGTCCACAACTTCAGTTTATTTATTTTTTGTCTTATGTTTACGCAAACTTAGTCTTTTTTTAGTTGACAAGCAAGGAAGTTGTGAAATGGAGTCGATCTTAATCTTTCTCGAGTCCAGTTAAGTAGAAAAAGAGTCATTTGAATTTATTTGTGTCTTTAATGTTGAGTCGTTTTACTTCTATAAGAAGTCTCAGTCTTATCTATATATGTTTGAGTCTGTAGACAGTCGATATACACAAGCAGAGAGGTAGAAAGAACAGAGTCGTGAAGAAGAAAATATCAACAACTGAGGAGTCGAAGAAGTCTGAGAGAACAAGCTATGTATCTATAAATTCAACATAAGTTGTTGGAGTTGAAGTCCATCACAGTTACCATATTTTGTATTAGCGCGCAACGCCAAATTTCTCAATATATATCAAGTGTTTTGTGTGTTGACAATTCATGTGTATTTTTGAGTTTTTGCTATGTTTATGAGTTCATGTGTTAAATATTAGCACAGTGTGAAGAAATAATTTCATTAAGTGTTATATCACAATGCACAATAAATCGTGCAGTCTGTGCACTGCGCATAAGTTCTGAAATTTCAGTCACAAAGTTTTTTGGGACACAACATTTATAACTGCGCTGTGCAGAATCTTCCTATGCACTAAAGATCCGAGAAAGCTCAGGGTCAAACATTTCTCCATGCTTTCCTCTTAAATGGTAGGATTGGATGATTTTCAAGGGTATTTGTATTGAAAATATTAATATCATATGTGTCTTGTTCAACATCTTTGAATGCAGAGGAGGGTCCTGGAAAACTGGAGGGAAGTATCATAAGGAACCTTGGCATGAGTTAAATTCTACATGGTTGCAATGGGAACCAATAAGTAACAAATCATGTCTAAAGCGATCAACAACTCACTGGCAAGAAGAATGTGCAGTTATTGAACATTTTCCTGACTGAATTCAGGAAGGATGGTCATTCCTCACTATATTATTTATGGTATGGGCATGGACCAGCTCCGAAAGGCAAGATTGCAGCCTTTGGTGTCTACTTGGGGTACCATACACATGTAATCACATTCTTTATGGCTACCTACTTGCAAGTGGGTATGCAACAGATAGGAGCACATAAGTGAGAAAGGGGTAACATTTATGGACGGTGTAAAATTTGTTTCCTCCATACCATTCCCTACAAAATGGAAGGTGGATGGTTAAATTTATTGATTCGCAAACAACAAGAAGATTTGATGATAATAAGAGTTCATTGTACTTAGCACATTACCCTATGAGCCGGGGCTGAGATGGCATTCTTTTTGAAATACTAATTTGCTATAGTGGTAGAATGGAATAACGTGACCTTTCTGAAAGTGGAAAATCATGACACTTGATGCAATCTATGCTTAAACTTGGGCCATATCCTCATAGATCACGACTTATGTTTAATTAACATAAAGTAGCATGGCCATTGAGGTTTGCTTGTTACAACCTCTTATATCTCAAAAAGAACTTAGGGATGTGTAAAAATGTGAATTGTACAAATTACACGAGCTTGTTAGGTTCCTTCACATATATTTTTCAACCAATTCTGAGTGAGGACTGAATTTGCATATGATTGATCCGTCAACCTCTTACACCTTATGTTGAAAGGAATTCCCATTTCTAAAAAACATTGAAAAAGATTAATTGAATATTACAATATTTTGGATTATTACATAGTTATTCTCTAAAAAAACATTTTAGATTAAAGGTAGTTTGACTACCTAGTGAGAGCGTGGCCTTTTAATGATAAGGTAAGTTGGGGCAGCTTAGATGGCTAGTGAGAGCTTGGCCTTTTAATAATAAGGCAAGTTGGGACATTATGACTTTCTCATCACTCGACTTAAGTGGAGTTAAGATCAATTCAAATATTAGGCATTCTCAAGATTAGATATAATTCCAAAGACTCTTCCAAAATTTGTGATAGGTAATGATCCTCTTCTTGATATTGAAATGTCTAATTTTGAGTATGATAGTTTATGTAATTGTTTTTAAGCATTTTAGGTTATCTTGATTGGGGGTGGCTTGTGAGGTAGTGATATGAGGATGGATCAAAGAGGTGTGGGAGCCACATGGGTTGCATTGCACCCATACCCAAAGGTTGAAAAATACTTTTTATTTTTTGAGTTTCTTGACTTGGCCCATGAGCAGGGTATCTTGCAAAAAGGCCTAGGGGTCTATAAAAATAACCTTCTTGTTAATAAATTGACTTTGGGAAGGATTATGATTGAGTTGAATGAATTTTTATTTTGGTAATGTTTAAAGATCATGGTTTTAATCCATCCTTCATTAAAAATGTTGAAACCTTGTTTGCATATGCATTGGCTTGTCTATCCATCAAAAAAAGTGTGTTGAGGTTGGTCTCTTTCAATCTATTAGATAGAGTTGTTGCCTAGCCCGTTTCTTATATGTCTTGATTATTAAATCCATTGAGTAATTGCTATGTTCCAATGCTAATCTATGTCTAATTCCATGGATTCTCTCCTTGAACCTAATACTGAACAATTGCTCAATGGGAATTTTGTTGAAGATTCCTATATGGTGATCCTTGAGGACCGGACTACCCATATCAATAGAATGTCCTCAGACATCAAGTTAGTGAAAGTTTACCACTTGAAATGCAATCTTACCAGATAATTTCTCTTCAACCCCTCCTACTTACTCCCCCTTATGTTATAACCATGCTAAAAAAATTCTCTTCAAACTCTCTTGCTTACTCCTCATGGTAAAATTGTTGGCACTTTTGTTTTACAAAGCATTTGGAAGGCCTGGGAGGCTATTAAGCCTTTTCTTTTTTGTAAAGAGTGTTCCCTTTGCATTGGCCTCTCTTTTAATTTGCACCATCTCTAGTAGTCACCTCTTACTGAGTTTGATGGTAAGCCTCTTGTCAAGATCTCCGAGTTCTCAACCTTAAGTCTCTAGAAAATGAGTATTTTCTTAGTAAAGACCCTAATTGATGCTTTGTGTCAGCCCTAGTTCTAGGTTAAGATTAAGAAAACATTTAGCCTAACCAATGTTGATAAGTTCATTATAGAATTATCTAGAGTATTATTCTTGATTATTAAGTTCTCAAGTTGTCCTTGTGCGTCGAGCTTGGTGGTGGGATTGTAAATGAGTAAAGGTCACAACTTTCTCATTTCAATCTGGTGATGGGGTATAAGTGGTTATGTTCCAAGATCTTTCTTGAATTTTTTTTGAAATCAAAGAAAAAAGCTTGGTTGTCCAAGGGTAGCTTTTGGAATTCTACTTTAGAACCCAATTTTTTTGATTTCAATGGTGTTTAATTATTAGAGGCTCTTGAATTCATACAAGATTCACATATTAGAGTGTGGAAACCCGCATTGTCCACAATGTAGGAAAGGTTAAACTCTTGAGCATTTATTCTAGTTATGTGTTGTCACCAAATTGCTTGGGTTTGGGTTTAGTTGTTATGTCAATAATATACCCTTACTTCTATCACTTGGGGCACTGCATTGTTAGGTGAATCCTGCCTTAGGCTATAGAATTCTAGTTTGCCTATTTGTTGGTTAGGGTTGAGATATTGTTTTGGCTTTGTAAAAAATGAAATGATGTTACATTTAATTATGTCCTTGTCTCATCCATTGTTTTTTCTTGGTATGATGACACCGTGGAAATTGTGAAACAAAAATGAGTCATAATTCTTTCTTATGAAAAAAGCTTTGTCCATTTGAGAATTAATTTTAAAATGCAAATTTTTAAGTTGATGTGATAACATCCTTCTTTACTTTATTATTAATATATATCAATACCATCCAACCTAAATTACTATGTTATCAAGATCTATCAATTTCAATGTTTATGTGAATTAAGTTGATCATTGTCCAAAGGTTCAATATGAGGTTTGACATTGATGACACAATTCAAAATAATATTATCAACATGACTTAATATTATAAATTATAAGTTAATCTAGTAATATTGGACATCCATTTGTGGTAGTGTTAGTCACAATTTTGTAGATTCATTGAAGTCATTCATTTGTCTCCATGGAAACCTTAAGGCACATATTAGAGGAGGATGTTTTTATCTAAGTTTTTCTTTAAAAAAAATCAATAAAAATATTTTAGATTTTGGATTTTTTGAAAAAATTATTGGATAGGTTTTTATGTTTTTTTTGGATTTTAATTAACAAAATCAAATTAAATAAGTTTTAAGAATTTTGAACATTTTTTTTTATTTTTGGAATTCTTGTTTATAGTTGTGGAAAAGTTTTTTGATATGAATTATATTGGAGTTTAGAAATATTCAACATTTTCAAATGGATATTCTATTTAAAATCAAGAAATCCAAATAAAACTTTTATAATGTATAAAAGAGTAAATTTTTATAATGAATAAATAAATTAGAATTGGAGAAAGTTAATCATTAAATTATAATAATAAATTACTTATTTATTCAAAAATTAAATTAAATAATATAATAAAAAAAATACAATATTAAATAATAATAATAAAAGTATAATAAAAATACAAATATATAGATAAAATTCAACATCATATAATAATTAAATTTGATTGAAAATACAATATAAAAGTGAAGCATCCTAATATAATAATTAAATTTGATTGAAAATAAAATATAAAAGTGAAGCATCCTAAGAATAGGTTCAAGGTAAAGATAAATAAACAAAGAGAAATCAATAAATAAAGAAGTAAAGAATTATAAGAAGGGTAAAGATAAAGAAGTGAAGAATTATAAGAATACGTTTAAGGTAAAGATAAACAAAGAAACAATAATCTAATAATAAAAAACATTATAGGTTCAACGTAAAGATAAATAAACAAAGAAAAATCAATAAAGAAACGAGGAATTATAAGAATATGGTTAAGATAAAGATAAATAAAGAAAACATAATAATAATAAAAAACATCATTAAAAAAGCATGATTTAAAAAGGAAAAAATTGAAAAAAAAATGAAATAATATTATTAATGATAAGTATAATTAAATTCATATAAAGATAACATAATACATTAATAAAAAAAACATCATAAAAAATGACTAAAAAGGAGAAATTGAAAAAAAATGAAATAATATTATTAATGATAATTATAATTAAATGTGAAGATAACATAATATATTAAATTAATTAAGTATTTAGAGTGAAAATTATTAAAAAATTCACAAACACATCATAATTCATAAGAGTGAGGTTAAAATAAATAATATAAAGTTAAAGTGGATATAGAGAAGATAACTAAATTAAAAAGGATAAAATGAGAGAAAAATACAAGTTATACTAAAATAGATGATAAAAGAAAGGTGTTAAGAAAAATTGTAAAATAAAATTAAGCTATGTGTAAGGCCTCTCAGGGAACCCATCGAGTGTGCGTGCTCCTTGGGTAGATTCAATGATGGAATTGATGAAGAGAATAAGGAGTAAATGATCACTTGGGAAAACAAAGATGTTTGGCTATGGGCGGGAGCACCTTGGGCCACAATAGTGATGTGCAAGCCCATGGGGCACACACCCTTCTCCCCTTGTGACAGATGATTGAGACATGGGTTGAATTTGGGAAAGGGCAAGGCAACTTGGGAGCACACCCAGGTAGTTGACACGTCTTCACTTGACAACATGGGCACGTCGAAGAGGTTGGACAACCCTATCAACACACCCATGGAGAGTCATAGTGATTAGCACAAGGAAAGGGGTGCATGCCCAAGGATGGGGTGTGCTGGTCTAAGAAACAAACGGTTGATGGGAACACAAGATTAGATGGTCGCACTGAGTCCGCGGAGGGGCACAATGGTCGGTTGAGTGTGATGATTCTTGAAGGGGTGTGACACACCCAAGAGATGCAAAATTTTGCACAAGTGTCCCTTGGAGTCCATATAAAAGAAAGGACACACAATTAAATCAAAGCATGGAAAGATAAGTGAAGGAAATAGACATGGAGCTCTAAGGCTGGGCGCACTAGTGGGGCACACCTTAGGTTGAGACAAGGAGAAACGACAAGGGGGAAGTCTTGGTGTGATAGAACTGTAGGTTTGGAAAATTTTGGTGTATGAGGAAGAGTCATGGGAGTCTTCCCTTCTATTTAACTGGGACAATATCACCCTCTTTGTAAATATTTCTTTCCATTTAACAATATAAATAAATGAAGCCAAGTATTAGGAACTGTTAGTGCTTCCCACACTATATCTATCTCGTGTGTTTCACATGTTTTCTATTGTATGTTGAATTGATTAAGTGTTAAACCAAGTTAACAAATTTATAAGTATACAACTGAGTTGCATAGCGTAAGGATGTGAGTCACCCGTAGCCTAGAATAGAGTATAGATATTCTCTAGGTAAAGAGGTGTAGTTCGAGTGAAGTATCGTTGGTTGAGACAAGCTTCCAAGGGACAACCACCATGATGTTGCATGTCCATGAGACACCAAGGTTATACTTGGGCATGACTCTTGGGGGTGTGACACTATGAATAATGAAAAAGGTTAAAGGATACTCGGTTGGGTGACAAATTAATGATAAGAGATGAAATTTAAAGAGGAGCAACTCAAACAAAAATGGATAGAATAATATGTGTGTGTCGTAGTTCCCGAGGCCATAGTTCCCGAGGTCAAGGTTCTTGAGGCCATAGTTCCTGAGGTCAAAGTTTTTGAGGTTAAGGTCCAGAGGTCAAAGTCCCACAGTTCATAGTTCCTGGGGTCATAGTTTCAGAGGTCAAAGTTCCAGAGGTCATAGTTCCGCAGGTCATAGTTCCTAGGGTCACAGTTCCATAGTTCATAATTCTAGAGGTCATTCCATAGGTCATAGTTCTAGAGTTCAAAGCTCCAAAATGAGTAGTTCTAGAGGTCATAGATCCATGGTTCATAGGTCCTAGGGCCACAGTTCCAAAGGTTATAGTTCCACAGGTCATAGTTTTTGGGGTCATAGTTCTAGAGGTCATTCCATAGGTTATAGTTCTAAGGTCAAAGTTCTAGAGGGCGTAGTTCCATAGGTCATAGTTCCATAGGTCATAGTTCCATAAGTCATGGTTCTAGAGGTCATAGTTCCATAGGTCATAGTTCCTCATCTCATAGTTACCAAGGTCAAAGTTCCCAAGGTCACAGTTCCAGAGGTCAAATTTTTTGAAGTCATAATTCCAAAGGTCAAATTCCCACAAGTCATAGTTCCAGGGGTCATAGTTACATAGGTCAAAGTTCCAATGGCCATAGTTCTAGATATCATAGTCGAGAGGTCATGGTTCCATAGGTCATAGTTCCATGGGTCATAGTTCCTGGGGTCATAGTTCCAAAGGTCAAATTTCTAGAGGGCATAGTTGTAGAGGTCATAGTTCCACATGTCATAGTTCTTGGGATCATATTTCCATAAGTCATAGTTCCACAGGTCATAGTTCCATAGGTCATAGTTTCCAAAGTCATATTTCCATGGTTCATCTTTCTTGGGGTCATTCCACAGGTCATAGTTCCAGAGTTCAAAATTTTGAAGGGCGTAGTTCTAGAGTTCATAGTTCCATGGATCATAGTTGTTGGGGCCACATTTCTAGAGATCATAGTTCCATGGGTCATAGTTCCTGCGGTCATAGTTTCAGACCTGTGGAACTATGACCCCGGGAACTATGAACTATGGAACTGCACCCTCTAGAACTTTGACCTTTGGAACTATGATCCCAACTACTATGACCTCTTGAACTATGCTATATGGAACTATTACCTCTAGAACTATGAGCTATGGGACTATGACCCCAAGAACTATGACCCATGGAACTATGAACCTAGGAACTATGACCTATAAAAATTTGACCTTTGGAACTATGACCCAAACAACTATGACCTGTGGAACTATGAATTCTTGAACTACGCCCTCTGGAACTATGGCATATTGAACTACATCCTCTGGAACTATGACCCATGGAATGACCTATGGAACTATGACCCTTGGAACTATGACCTAGAACTATGACCTCTAGAACTATGACCTATGGAACTTTGACCTCTCAAAATATGACCTCTGGAATTTTGAACTCTAGAACTGTGACCTCTAAACCTATGA
Source organism: Picea abies (assembly GCA_900067695.1). Taxonomy (NCBI): domain Eukaryota; kingdom Viridiplantae; phylum Streptophyta; class Pinopsida; order Pinales; family Pinaceae; genus Picea; species Picea abies. The sequence goes on from CBVK0100286916.1 coordinate 13,997, forward strand.
CCTCTGGAACTATGACCCCAGGAACTATGACCTATGGAAATTTGGATCTAGGAACTATGACCTATGGAACTATGACCCGTAGAACTATGACTTGTGTAACTATGACCCCAGGAACTATGACCTGTGCAAATACAAGCTCAGGAACTACGCCCTCTAGAACTTTGATCTATGGAACTATGACCCATGGAACTATGATCCCAACAACTATGTCTTGTGGAACTATGACCTCTTGAACTATTCCCTCTAGAACCATGACCCATGGAATGACCTTTGGAACTATGACCCCTAAAACTATGACCCGTGGAACTATGACCTCTGGAACTATGAACTGTGGAAATTTGACCTCTCAAACTATGACCTATGGAACTTTGAACTATATAACTATGACCTATGGAACTATGACCCCATGAACTATGACCAGTGGAACTTTGGCCCCAGGAACTATGACATCTCGAACTATGACCTGAGGAACTATGACTGTTGGAACTATGATTCTAAGAACTATGAACTATGGAACTACATGCTTTGGAACTACGCCGTCTAGAACTTTGATCTCTGGAACTATGACCTGTGGAACTATGACCCCAACAACTATGAACTGCGGAACTATGACCTCTTGAACTACGCCCTCTTAAACTATGACGCCAAGAACTATGACCTCTGGAACAATGACCTCTGGAACAATGACCCTTGGAACTATGACCCATGGAACTATGAACCATGGAACTATGACCTCTGGAACTTTGACCTCTAGAACTATGACGAGAAATTTGACCTTAGGATCTATGACCTTAGGAACTATGACCTTAAGAAATTTGACCTCGGGAAATTTGACATGTGGAGCTATGACCTCTGGAACTATGACCCTAGAAATTATGACCTGTGGAACTTTGACCTCTCAAACTATGACCTATGGAACTATGACCTTTGGAATTATGAACCTAGGAACTATGACCTATGGAAATATGACCTCTAGAATTATGACCCCAAGAACTATGAATCGTGGAATTATGACCTCTTGAACTATGAACTTTGGAACTTTGACCTATGGAACTATGACCTTGGGAAATTTGACCTTAGGTCCTATGACCTCAGGAACTTTGACCTCGAGAACTTTGACCTCTAGAACTATGAATTTTGGAACCTTGACCTCTCGAACTGTGACTTCAAAAACTTTGACCCCTAGAACTATGACCTTGGGAACTCTGCCCCGAGGAACTATGATCTTAGGAACTATGACCTCAAGAACTTTGATTTCAGACACTATGACCTTGGGAAATTATTATGTGTGCATTTATTAAATTCATTTGCAACATCGTAACCATAAAAAAACAAGCCAGTTTGCATGTGTGATGATCCACAATTCTGATTACAAATAGTTACACCCATTTTAAAAATATGCCACAACATTGACAATGTTAGGGTGACTCTATCCCTCCCAAATCCTTAGGATTACAACCAAAAGAATTGATGGTAATGACTAGAACATCTAAAACACTTTACAATGGAAATAAATGTATGTTTATAACTTTACAAAGCTAGCAATTAAATCTTATAGAAGTCTTAAATTAGACCTACTAGCTGCCAACCATTATATTATTTTACACAAACATTATTGTCACAAGTGCATTCTGGATATACGTGCTACCATTATGGATATACTACATACCATGCACATCCATTCTATTGTGCAACCTTTTCCAAAACTATGGAACTTGTTCACCTTGACAACAAAATTCAAAAAAAGGCATTGATACATTCCAATTGCATAATATTTACACACTACAAATTCAAAACCATTCTTCAAACTCATGCCAACTTCCATATGCCCTATGGAACTATTACCTATGGTTATCAACGTATATTAAATGCATTAAATTCAAGCTCCTTCCATCGGATTTTTGATTCGAACTAGAATGAACATGGTTAACAATCTTGACAAATGAAAAATTCATGGCCATATTCTTTACATCCAAGGTTTGCTAAACTTGCAATAAAAGTGGACTTATGGCTAGATTGTTTATCAAATGCACAAGTTGAAATCCCTCTTTCCTTCATTTGATTATTTTCTCAAGCTTGAGTATAAATCTACACATGAAATGGATTATTCTAGCAAATATTGCATGCATCCATACAATCTCATCCTTCTTGCAATGAACTATTCAATAAATATAAAAGGAGGCGAGTTTGCCTAATGATAAAGAAAACAGATCTAGCTAAAAGTTCTTAGAGTGATTAATTTCAAAGCCACTTTTCTTCCACTGAGGCTCTTCATTCAAGGTTGTAATATAATCACATGCATTGTAGATTTTTCAATGCATAAGCAAATGCATTCATAAGCCCACTGAAATATCCTATCACAACCAATCTTCTCACAATCCCTCCTTTCATTAATACAAGATTTAATACAATGAATTCATAAGGATACAAGATGCTTGCAATGTTTGAAGAGGAGATAAACTCAATGACCATACCAAATAATGGTTGTCTCCAATAAGAAGAGAGAAATGAAGGAGAATCAAATCATCACTTTCTCTCTAGTTACACCCACCAAGCATAAAAACATTGTTGCACTCAAGTTTTAGATATTGCTACCTATTGGTTCAATATTTTAGTAATTGTTGTGATGCTAAATTTATTTGTATGCAAAGGAGAGTGTCTCAGAAAACAAGAGGGATCGAGCCTTTACTTTGGGGATGAAAAAAAAATGTTCGATGATTAATCTAAGCCTCTGATTGGTGCTAATAATCAAGAAACAATGAAGCATATCTAGGCTTTCTCCCGAGTGCCAAATAGATCCTAGATATTTTTAAGATAAAATTTTGAATGATAATGCATTACTTGGAATCCTAGGGGTATTTCATATTTGTCTGGGAGAAAAAGTGGGACTGCCTACTAGCTAGAGTGATACTAGATAACTTGAAACCTGCAAGAGACAATGGAAAATGTTGGAGAATAATCACCTACAATAAGATAAATGAAGAGAGATTGCCCAAGGTGAATGAGAGAAATAGATCCTAGATATTTTTAAGATAAAATTTTGAATGATAATGCATTACTTGGAATCCTAGGGGTATTTCATATTTGTCTGGGAGAAAAAGTGGGACTGCCTACTAGCTAGAGTGATACTAGATAACTTGAAACCTGCAAGAGACAATGGAAAATGTTGGAGAATAATCACCTACAATAAGATAAATGAAGAGAGATTGCCCAAGGTGAATGAGAGGTAAAGTATAAATATAACTATTTCTCAATGCATTTATGATACCAACACTTAATGTGAAAACAACAAGATTAAGTGTTACACTTAGAAACATCAATTGCTAGGAATAGAAATGAAAACTCACTCACCTAAAGAGTTAAAGGGAAGAATCATTGGAGTTGGAGGTCATGTATCACCCAAAGGTGGGTGATTTAGCTAAGGACTAAAATTAAAAAATGACTCACCTAAAGATCTAGTGGGGAGAATCATTGGGGTTGGAGGTCATGTAGCACCCAAAGGTGGGTGATTTATCCGAAAACAAAAATAATGGTTCAGATGAGGCGCCGAAGTTGAAATTTTGTGTAAGTGTAATTTTTTTCAGCAATAAAGTGCTTTTCGCTTTAATTTTTCAAAGATTTAATTTTTCATAACTTTCATGACAACCATATTTCATAAATACTCTGCTTTAGGATTTTATGAATTTATACCACCTTTTTTATAAAATTTATACCTCTTTCAATCTCTACATGTTTCAACACTTTGTCAAACCCATGTACACCTTGTTTGAACACTTTGTCAAACCCATGTACACCCTGGTTTTATATGTATAGGTTGTAATGTTTAGATATCTAACCTCACATTGGAATTTAGATGTATTTGGGTTTAGGTTGTAAGTTTTAGATATCTAACCTCACATTGGAATTTAGATGTATTTGGGTTTAATTTAATTATAATTTTCACAAGATGAAACCAAAATTAGACGGATTTGGGTTGATTCAATGGACACATGGAATTTATATATAGAAATCAATGTTACATGCACATTGTTAGTCACATTGCTTCCCTTATGCCTTGTTCTTTTTTTTCCATTTGCCCAACATCATTGCTTTTGAAGATCCAACCATGTCCACACCCATAGCTTCCTCTCCATCGCTGATTTGGGTTAGGGAATCAATGGTGCTTTCGAAATAGAATGTTCCTATCATAAACATGTATCAATATGGGGATCATTGTATTCAATGTATTTCAAGGCCTTTTATGGGGATAAGTGTAGGAAACTTTTCTTAAATGAAATATGTTGCAACCTCTAACAAAACAAACTTGCTTCTCTAACAACCATAAGTGTAGGAAACTTTGTTTAAATGAAATATTATGCAACCTCTAACAAAACAAACTTGATTCTCTAACAACCAACCATAAGTGTAAGGAAATTTGTTTAAATGAAATATTTTGCAACCTCTAACAAAACAAACTTGCTTCTCTAACAACCATAAGTGTAGGAAACTTTGTTTTAATGAAATATTTTGCAACCTCTAACCAAATAAACTTGCTTCTCTAACAAAGATTGGATGGATAATGGAGTTAATCTCAGTAGGCATTACAACCTTATTAACTTATCAATCACTCAAGACATTTTTGACAACAACATACCCAAATCCTTGATTCAACAAAAAAAAAAAGAAAAAAAAGGAAATATTAAAATAATTGCTTATGGGAAATCACTATTAAAACAATTGATGTCCTACAATAAATGTCCTTGTCAAATTTGCGGTTTCACATATTACAAAAGAATTAAAATTCACAGTTTCTATTTATTTTAAACTATAAAATATAGTGATATCTGGGTGGATCTATGACTCTTCATGTTTCCCTTAGGGTTAACTATGATTGATTTATACTCGTAGCCACTTTGGGTCAATAATTTCACACTTAGTTTAGATCCATTTTGTGGGTTTTAAATTTTTATAATGTTTTGGGTCAATGTGTAACATCTTGGGCATAGTAAACCCATGAGTGAAACTACATGATCAAGGGGGAACCACGAGAAGAACCATGATTTTTGTCGAAATCCATCTTTGCAAAGGGCATCATTTCAGTGACAATTTAGCTTGCACCGCCTAACAATGCTAACATTGTGTGGGATAACGATTTACCAACAAACATCATTTTTCAACACATTTTATGATCATTTCCCATTGGAATCTAGCAATGAGTTGTCACTGCACTTCCAAAAACATAATTTGACCTAGACAACTAAATTTACCTATGGCCTAATTTTATTTTCATTGCTTATTATCTGTGGAACACTATTAAACATTGACATTTGAGTTTATAGACATGTGGACATATGTATATGTGAATACTATGAATAATTATTGTTATGTTATTAATGATGGATGTTATGTGAATCACTTCTAGCATGCATATTTTAATTGAATGATTTGGTATGTGGATACCGGATTTAATGATATGCTTGAATGAAATTTATACTATGTGTAGGATGAACTAGTTGATTTACATAGTTCATAGATGAGTGACATGACAAACACATGTCAATTATATTATGGTTATGTATGTTTTTGTGATGTAAACTAATCTAAGGTTGAAAGGGCTATGAGATAGCCAGATAAGTGTGATATTTTGTGGTTGATGTCATGGAAATCAAATGAGAAATGGTATGATAGGAAGCATCATTATGTTATTTTATATTGGCTCAAATGTGTTGCTATGATATTTAGTCAAGTGCAAGTTTTTTAGGTGGCATGATTTCTTGAAACTAGATATTCGATGACAAAGGTCCCATAAAACACTGCCATGTTATGGTCCATGATGGGATATTGACCCTAGTTCTATCAGGAGGGGTGGAGGAATTTCCCATCGTTTATCCTCTTGAACCTAGAGTTGTGGGAGAATTGTGTTAAGTCACACTTCACTAGACATGTGATGGTGACTGATAGTTTCATATTGGGGAAGCTTGGTCAAGGTAGTTAACACTTTTTCTCATGGGTTCTATCTGGAGTTAGGTCAATATAGTTGATGCTACAGTATAGTCCATTAGAGGAAGGGTAGGATTTGGAAGTTGGAAATAGGTTAGGGAGGAAGAATGTTCAGAGTAGTTGATAATGTTGTTTGGTTTTAATCATGTAACTTTAGTTCCTAACTTATTTCTTGTTCTTTTGTATTAAATGCTTAATTAATTTATGCTAATCTAGATGAATGTTTCATTCATTTTAAATCGTTGTGATTGGTGGATTTAAACTATTATGTTAGTGTAAATGATTGATTTATTTCATTAGGATGTTATCACACATGGAATTTTCATTAGATGTGATGGTTGTCGTCATCAGTACATGCACAAGCTATGTATGCACCAACTACACATACAAACCTTGTGTGTGTACACTAGTATTATTACGGTGTATTAAAATAAGAATTATGTTAGTTTGTGATGCATGTATAATATCTTAGTATAATTACCAAGTTAATTGATTTCATTAGGTTTAATATTATTTATTAAGTTAATTGAGTTTATTAGAGTTAATGATATTTATTAAATTGATTGCATGATTAGAGTTAATTTTATTGATTAAGTTAATTTATTTAATGAGGTATAATGTGTGTGTGTTGTGTTATATATATATATATATATATAGAGAGAGAGAGAGAGAGAGAGAGAGAGAGAGGATGTGTTAAATTGAATTAATTGAGTTTGTTTGAATTAACTGTTATTTATTAAGTTAGGATAACATTCCATAGAATGGCATGAAGGGAATGACTTTGATGATGTGTTGAGTCTTTCGAGGGGAAGGCGGTGGAAGGAGGGATAAGGGTAGGGATTTTGGAGAGGTTAGGGGTTCCGAAGGTGAGAAGGGAGATATTATGGTTTTGAGAGGGAGGAGAAACCACCTGAAAGAAGACCGTGTTACAAAATATTTTTCATTAAGATGGGGATTTTGACTTGGTATCCTTGACATATTGGTGGGTTGTGGTTCTGGGACTTTGGGCACAAAGGGATAGGAAACCACGAAGGTTTCCTGGAGATAGAGATTCAACGAGGTTGTTCCTAGCTGGTTGAGATGAAAAACATCTAGTTCCGAGCAACCAAACATGAAGGAGTAGCAAAGGAAACTAATCTACATAGAGGACTAAATCAAATAAAATTTTCAAGCATTCACCATCAATCCATAAACTAAATTATGGATTGTTAATTTATTACTTTTGTTGTTATTAATTACAATGAAAACATGTTGTATATTGCATGTAAATGTTACAAAAAATAAAATAAGTATATGCTTATATGTTATTAATTTTATCTGTTCTTTTACAAATTTAATATTAAAATTCTACAACTTTATTTCTCTGAATTTTAACAATCAAACTTTATGTGAATGTTGAATAGTAAGGATTGAAAAATAGAAAATATATTTTCATTAATTGCCCAATATTGTTACAAAACTTTTGTGCATAGTTAACTAAAGATCCAGTGAATGTCTTCACACATGATATCAAAGACCTAGTTTGAAAAATGGGGCATAGGGTCTACCTACCCTCCCACTTGACTGAAAAATTATGCAAATTGTTCCATAAACAACCTTGAAAACCTTGATAAAAAACTTTGAAACCCCTTAATTACATCCCTAAAAACCCTTGTAAGTATTCCAAAAATCCTTAGAATCAAACTATAAATAACCTAGAAATAACCTAGAAATCCTAAGAGAACTACCCAAAGAAATCTAGTAGAAAAGAGAAGTGGAAGGAAAAAAGCCTTGTTGACTCTGTTCTAAGCACCTTTCCACTTTCGCAAGCCACCAATTTCCCTATAAGAAATATTCACCTATAAGAAACAAAGATAAAATGAATTAAGGGTTAG
>CBVK0100286917.1:0-21841 GCA_900067695.1 Picea abies
AATTCTTAAATGCTTCTTTAATGTGATTGATAATCTCACCTTCTCTTCTAATCCATCGCTTATTCCCAAAGAATCCAATAGTTGCATTATCTTGCCCTGTGAAAAGACTTCTTATAAAATGTTATTTGATCTCTATCTTTATGAATAGACCCCATAGCCCAATGGTCTTTTTTTGATGTCTCAACTAGAAAACTCCAAGAACGTATCCTATTCTGCATAGATAGCCTAATATCCTCTTCCAACAAAGTTATATCAGATAGAGAGATCCCTCTCTGAGTCTCGGAGGGCTAGATATCTGACTCGAAGCGGTTTTGTTGTTGCCTCTGTGACTGCCTCACAGCCTTGGGCAAATTATAGAGTTCTAACACTGGGTATGTTATTTTATGTTACACAGTAAGAGAACGAAAGTGTTCCCTCGAGTAGAATGGCCCAACCTGTTGAAGGTTGGGGATGTTACGAATTGGTATTAGAGAATGATAGATTTCTCTAGAGTGGCATTCCCTAGCCTGTGGGTGGCCGGGGGACGTTACAACTAGAGCATGTTATTAATGCACCTGAACAACGCCTGGAAGGACCTGTGAACGATGCAGTCATCCAAGAGTTTGTTGAACAAGAGGTCCTAGAAAAAAAACAAGTCGAAGCATCTCAAGCCAAGCTCGAGGCTTTCGAAGAAAAAATTCCTACATCAGAGTGACTTGGGATGAGTCACAGGTAAGTGTTGGGGGGTTGTTAGCCCTAAACCAGGTTTTGAGAGATCCTTGGTCAAGTTTGACTATTTTGGGCTTCAAAATCCTGTCAAAGGCGGAGTGCAAGATGAAGCAGAGATCACGAGATCTCAACCCCTTTTTGTGGATTTAGGAATATGTAATGGGTATGGGAATGTCGACACATAGGTTTACCCATGCTTAGGCCTATTTTGTAATATAAAAATAGATGTCTAGGCAATCTAAGGAAAAAGTGGGAAGAGGCATCTATGTGATGTTGTGCTAAGTGCAGGTGTGGCTTGTAAATGCTTTATGCATATTGTGAGAGACTTGTAGAGCTAAGTGCAAGTGGTTGTAACAGACTGTGAAGGGCTTTGTTGTGTAATGCAAGGAAGGAGGATCTAGTGAGGTGTGCAAATCTCTTGTCCTATGCAGAGTAAGTTTTTTGTGGCTCTGTTCATGTATCTGATTGGAGAAGCTAATAAAGAAGAAGGGTTGTTGAATGTAGCCCCAGGGTGGGGGTGAACCACGTATATGTTGTGTTTCTCAGCTTTGTGCAATGTGTTGGTGTACTTATGTGTTATCTTCTAAGTGCTTGACATAGATAGATAGATATATCTATTTATAATTTATGCTTATGATGAATATGGATGCTAGATATGACCTCTGTGAACTTGCTTAGTGCTTGAATCTACTAGATCTGATCTAATTCCTTATGCTAAGTGCTTAGATACATCAGATCTGGGTGAATGTTGCAAGTCTTTGTTTTATCTGCAGAGTAGATATTGGTTAGATATTGATGAAGGTTTACTATTAAATGCTTTGTTAAAAACTAGAATCACAAATTTGTGTCCTAGCTAAGGTTGCAGACATCTGAGTCCTGCAACCACCCCTTCCTCTACCTTGGGTGAGACTTCATCTTCTTCGCAGGTGTTGCCGAAAGGGTCAATAGTTAGGGTTTTTTGGGTGCACTATTGTAGAATTGAACCCTAGGTCTGCCCCTATGCCAACACTTTGTCCACAATAGAAGTTGCGTACTCTATAGTTCAGCAAGATTTCTCCATCCCTGATCTGACTCCCACACAGGAGTTAGATCTGGTTCTCGAGCCTACTTGGGTTTAAGGTTCCCTCACTGATACTAATTCTTTAGACTTATTATTTCCCTCAGACAAGGAGATTATTGAGGCAATTACTAGTCTAGATAGACCCTGGGATGATCTTCATCACAAATCTTACTTGCTCCCAGAGTTAAGAAGAATTGAAGCAAGTGAATTCACTCTGACTATGACTGGAGATAAGGCTTTTCCTATCAACCCTTTGGCTATGCATGCTGTTTACGTTGAAGGAAATATGGAAACCATTTCTCAAATGATACCTATCGATATCTCTAGAATCCCTGGCATCGTGGAGACTATCTTTGTTGGAGCAGACTGCTCCCCGACGGAGATTCGAATCTACACAGATTTATTTAAATAATTTTGTGACGTGTTTTCCTGGTCTTACAAGGAAATGCTAGGCATAGATCCAAGAATCGTCGAACATGAAATCATGACATATCCTGATGCTAACCTGGTTCGACAGAAGATTTGTCCAGTCAATCCTAGGAAAGAAATAACTATTAAGGCTAAAGTAGAGAAACTACTCCAAGATGGTTTCATATACCCCATCTAATTGATTCAATGGGTGTCAAATCCCATTCTAGTCAACAAAAAATAGGGCACGATTCACGTATGTATGGACTTCCGTGATTTGAACAAGGCATGTCCAAAGGATAATTTCCCCACACCATTTATTGACCATATAGTCGATGAATGTGCAGGTTGTGAAGCCTTTTATTTCATGGATGGTTTTTTAGGGTACAATCAGATACAGATCAAGCCCAAAGACCAACACAAAACCACTTTCATTTGTCCATGGGGTACATTCTCTTATCGGAAGATGCCTTTTGGTCTGAAAAATGCTGGAGATACATTTCAGCGGGCCATGTTTTTTGCTTTCCACGATATCAAACACATAGTCGAGGCTTATCTCGATGATTTAGCATCACAATCTCGCAAGAGAGATGATCATCCCGCACACCTCTGACTTATCTTTGAGCGATGTTGCTACTACTAGATCCACTTGAATCCAAACTAATGAAACTTTTGCGTAACATCGAGTCATCTGTTAGGTTTCTTAGTTTCAACAATAGGGATCATGGTCGATCTTCTAAAGTTTGAGGCAATAGTTCAGTTTCCCCCTTGTGCACAGTCCCTCATCTTCAGAGTCTACAAGGAAAAGCAAACTTTTTATGACATTTCATCATGAACTATGTCGAGATCACAAAGGGTTTCATGCGTTTACTGAAGGAAATTCCTTTTCATTGGGACAAAGTTGCTCAACACTCTTTCGCAGCATTTATATGTGCCCTCACACCTACCCCTCTACTACGGCCACCCAATTATAATAAAGATTTCTTATTGTACTTGGCCACTATGGAGTCAACCATCGGTATTGTCTTGGTTCAGAAGGATTATTTTCTCTTAGAATATGTAATTTATTACCTGAGATGAGGTCTGGTTGGACCGGAACTCAATTATTCCCACATTGAAAAAATTGTGTTGGCAATAGTTCATGATGTCCAACAGTTCTGTCATTACATCTTGTTTCGAAGACCACCATCATTGCCATTGTGAATCTGTTTCAATATGTTTTGACATGACGTGTGATCGGCGAAAAGATAAGTACATGGATATTTATCCTCCAAGAATTCAACTTGGATTTTGTTTCGATGAAATCCAAAAAGTCGTTGGTCTTTGCGGAACTCATTTCAGAACTTTCAGTTGAATCAGGAGATGTTATACCTGAAGATTTGCCTATCAAAGGAGACATGTTTCTGATCGTGTCTTCGGACCCCTGGTATGGAGATATACTAGTCTATCTCCAGACTTTGAAGTGACCTGCCTCTGCTTATCGTGATGAGTGTGGCTGTATATGCCATCAAGACAAGAAATATCTCATACTTGAGGACACTTTGTATCGTCGAGGTGTAGATTGCATCCTTCATTGATGTCTCACTCATGAAGAAGAAAAAATCATGCTTAATGATTACCAAACTGGAGAATGTGGCGGTCACTTGTCTCGATTGACAACAACCCAAAAGATTCTACGAGTTGGTTACTTTTGGCTGATGTTAATCAAAGATTGTGTTGAATCAGTCAATAAATGACACCCATGTCAGATCTTCTCTCGAAAGATGAGGGAAAACCCCACTCCCATGTTTCACGTTATCACAGTTGGTCACTTCACCAAGTGGGGGATTGATTATGCTACATGAAACCCTCCTTCTGCAAGGGAGCACCATTACATTATTGTAGCAGTAGACTACTTCACAAAGTGGGTCGAAGCTATGCCAACATTTAAAGGTGATGGAAAGACTGCAACTCTCTTTATGTTTAACCAGATAATAACAAAGTTTGGCATCCCGAGAGAGATTATCACTAACCATAACAGTCACTTTCAGAAAAAAATGATGTCCGAGTTAACATCAAATCTTTGGTTGAGGCAAGAACATTCATCACCCTACTACCCACAAGTGAATGGTCAGGTGGAAGCTGTGAATAAATCCCTTAAGACTATTTTATAGCGAATGATCAATTTGGCCAGGTCAAATTGGAATTTGATGTTGTACTTGGCATTATGGGCCTACTGAACGTCTATTAATACTGCAACTGGTTTCTCACCTTTTCAACTCATTTACGAGCTGGAAGCAGTCTTGCCTATAGAGTTCCAGATCCTCTCTCTAAAGTTGGTAGTATAGTTATTGCCAAACACTTCACCTCTTGAAGAGTATTTATTATATCTTAAGTAGCGTCGAGATGCAGCCTTAGATAACAAGGCTCACAAACAAAAAGCCAAGTGTCAGTATGATCGCTCCATCCGTCCTCAAATTTTCTCTAAAGGCGACCTTGTCCTAGTCTATGACCAAGATAAGGACCCCTTGGGGGCAGGCAAGCTCAAACCCATGTGGTTCAAACCTTTAATCATGAAGGAGGATCTAAATAAGGGCACTTATCATCTAGTGGACTTTGAGGGAAATTCTTTGGTAGAGCCTAGAAATGGGTTCTACCTCAAGAAGTATTACTTGTAGGTGGGTCGCCTTAGGTGACTTCTTATAACATATGTATAGTCTTATACATTTTCTTTTTGGATTTTGTCTTTTTGGTTTTATGGATGTGTCATTTTTGATGTCATATTTTTCACTATGGTAGATGTCAAGTGAATCATAGGTGTTCGTTGGGTTTGCGGATGATGCTAGCTGGCACACTCGGAGGCTTGTTTCCACAGCTTGGGTGATTTTCACACCTCAGGGCTAGTTGCTATCTTCAGGAGGTATCTGTTTAGGTGATGCCACAAACAATGTCATTGAATATAATGCAGTCTTAGAGTTTCTTCATGACACTTTTTCGCATGGTATCTCTCACCTCCAAGTCTACTTAGATGCTCAGCTAGTTGTGTCTCAGTTAAATGGGGTTTACCGCATTTACAATCCTACACTACACCGATGGTTCCTTAGGGTACGTCTCTTAGAACGAAGCTTTGATTACATTACATGTATCCATGTTCCTAGGAGATTGAGTCAAATCATAGATACTCTAGCTAATCATGTATTAGATTGCCATATTGCACACATGTAAGAAAAATCACACACACACACACACATGTAAATACATTTGTAAAAGAAATGTAATCCATAAGATGTAAAAATATGTAAAATATCCATATATATATATCAAAAAATATCAGAGTACATGGGTGGGCACTAGCGCCTCAAAAATATTTCTAGTAAGAGTCATGGGGCTTATGCCCTCAAAAAGATACAAAAATTTCTCTTGGCACGTAAGTAGTCTATCGTAGCTAAGGGCGGGGCATGTTGGCCCTGCTGTAGTGAACAACAACATTTTCCAAATGCCGAAAGAGCTGGACCTAGGTCCATGGCACCCCAACTACATGAGGTTGCATCAATGGTGGGAGATCCTTGATATCCACCATAGGGACTGTACGAGTGAGTGCGGTAAGGTTTCACTCTACCCGTCTCAATACTCTCTCAGCCTCTCCACCTGGAGGCCCCTCTATTGTTGTTGTTGGTCCAATGTATCTAGCTGGTTCTGCCTCTAGTCAAGGATGCCACCTAGTCCTCGAGAAGTTTGTTGGATGCACCGGTCCCACATCTGTACATAATAGATACGTAAGTGTCACATACTCTAGTATACCAAAAAAATGATATATATAAAAAGACATAAAAATTAAATAACTTTGAAAAGAAAACTTACCCATCTCTCCTCGCTCTGCTCTGGGAGGTACTGGCATGTCAGGATCTCTAGAAAAATTGATCCCAACATAGGGGTAGTCCTCTATTTCCAGAATATTCCATGACCACCAGTCAAAAAAAAATTCATCAAAGGCCTCAATGGTCCTCCCTCACCCCTGTCGCAGCAACAGCGCCACCCATATGCATAGCACTGGGAGAGAGGCCTCGTGCCCTCGTATAGTCTCTCGAGGACTAAGGTTGGGTGCCCTCTCGAAGAAAATTGAGAACAAAATGGTCCCAAACCAAAAGTTTTGATGCTCTTATATCTTACACTCTTTTAGTTGTCACTTCATGAAATCCATCATGGTGGTACTCCAGTCGAAAATCTGTGCATTTAAGCATTGTACTGCATAATGCATGTGTGCCCGAGAATCCTAATGCAAAGCCATGGATCTAGTGATCCACCCAATAAGTAGAACTATCATGTTTAGCGATAGGTTGTTGATATTATGAATAGGCACCTTAGAACCTACTTTCTCAGTACCATCCTCGCAATGGAGTCCAATCAACTCCTCGATGTTGTGAGGCCCGGGGGGGAAGTACGCAAGTTGACTAGGTCCCCTATCCTCTAGAGACCAGTTAGGAAGTAAATATATTCAGTCGTTGGAGTCAACGACTGCCTCTCGAGCATGAATGCCTCTGCATCAGGATGCCAGTAATCTATCAACTCATTTAGCAACCTGGGTTGTGCCCTCATAAACGGACACTGGAAGAACTTTAACAACCCACATTGTGATAAAAAAATGATAGTAGCAGGGGCTTCAGAGACCAAAAATTCAATTTCCTCATGCTCCCTCTCTCTCCAATGCACATACATCCTGCAGAATGACAAGTGGATGGAGAGTTAACTCTTGTTTTTTTTTAATTTTTTTTTTTCACTTGTTTGAGGGTGTATGCTGGCTGTCTTAAGGACAGTCGCATGTGCACATGGGAAAATTGTCTTCTTCCCACATGTACACATGGGTTGTTCTTGGAAAACCCAAGTACACACAAGGTAGACCTCTTTAAAGGTTAGCACCCCCCCAAAACACAAAAATAAATGCAAAAAAGGAAGAAGGAAATGCAAGAGAGGTTAGTGTGTACTTACTTGGTCCAAACGGAAGTTCGTTTCGTCCACTAGAGATCTCAAAATAAACTATTTTGGAAAAGGGGTGTTTTTTGACTTTTGGTCAATTCTCAAATTACAATGGTGATAATTAGCTGCCAGCTTTCTATTTATAGACTTTTTGGCCCTTTTTGTCATTTTTTTGGACCCTTTTTGTCATTTTTTCTAGCTTGAAAATCGTTTATTATGGTTCTTGAGTTTCTCAGGGGATGTTACGATAAGTGTTACTTTGGGTATTTAGGAATTTTTTTGAGAGTTGGGTCAGTTTTAAAGGTCTTTTGGTAAAAAGTCATTTTTCCAACTTTGTGCATATAAGATAGGATTCCACCTCCACTTGTTGCACCTCGTTGTCTTTTTCTCTTTGTCATAGGATCAATCCCACCGAATTGTGACATGGAACCCTCACTCTTGATTTAGAAGTGTCATAATTTAATGGTAGAGCCTACCTTCACATGGATGCCCTAGGTAGATCTTGCTTGCTGTCACATACCCACTACCTCAATCAAATTTTTATGGACTTCTGCATAATCCAAGCCCCCGAATTACCTACAGAGGCCTAGTGCAAGCTAGCTCTTTCTCTCTCTATCTCTCATGTGATCGTGGGCCGTGATCACAGGTCGAATAATCATGGCACCTTTTTGTATTTCGTGCCTTGGCGCTACAGGAATGTCGAATCGTTCGACATTGCAACCGTCGAACCTCGACAGGGCTAGTGACTGGCCAATAGGGATGAATCCCTATAGGGTTAGCAATCAGCCAATGAAAACAGGCCCCGTCGCATGGTTAAGTGGAGTACAGGTGCTAGAGGGGGGAAATGCGACACGGTATTCGACAGGATAGGAGGGGGCCCCACTTCACACATAAAGGTAGAATGGAAAGGGGGGTCTGGAATTCGCCTGAGCACCGTTGATCAAGGTGAATTCATCTCAACCATTTGAGAGTTGCACGTCTGATTCCAGACCCCTCCCCCCCACCGTTAAGGGAAGAATGGAAAGGGGGCTCCGGAATGAAGCCTCAACCGTAGATCTAAGTGGGTGGACTTTGGTTATTCAGATCTGCTTGCCACTTACCCTAAGGCATATTCTCACCCCAGCTTAAAGTTGACATCTCTTCCTCTCATCTAACGGTCATTACAGACCCTGAGATCCTCCGAAAGAATCTTGTCCATTCATCGGGATTTACCATCATGAGAGTCCAAACTCTCGATCACGGGACTCCCAAATTCTCAATCCCTAGTTTCCTGATGCGGTTAATCTCTCGACATGTAGCCTCCGTAAATCGGATGGTCTAGATCTATCCTGGGATTTCCACCATGGAAAGTTTCGATCTCTCGTCACCAGGACTCTCGATCCCATGATTCCCAATTTCTCGAAATGGGAGATCTCACGACACGTGGTCTCCATAAATCGAATGACCCAAATCTATTTCGGGGTTTTCACCATGGAAAATCTCGAACTCTCATCACCAAGACTCCCGAGTTCACGATTCTCGATTTCCTAAAATGGGATATCTCACGACATGTGGCCTCCTTAAATCGGACGGTTCAGATCTATCCCGGGGATTTCACCCCTATCCACTCGGGGTTTAACCCTCGGGTAACTCCTGACAGATCCAACGACTGTCGGGTTTTCCAGCTGAGATCTGATGGCTCAGATTGGTTCCTATCTATGCATTCTTCCATGACTCCCTGGACATGGAAAAATCAACGGTCCAGATACTCCCATGGACCTTGGAGATCTACGGTCTCGATTTCTTCGCTGCCCACAAAGACACAGAAAACAAAGGGGTAAGGCACTTAACACTCCATCTTCTTCTTCTGATTTGACGGTCATGAGTGACCACAGATCTCTTGATGAGATCTCGTCTGTTGATTCGATACTTCATCCTTATGCTACGATCTTGGGTTTTCAAGAGGATCGTTCCTCCTCGTGCAAGGTTACTAAGGCCTTGCGCCTTCACATTCTCTTTCCCAGTTCTTGATGGGATTTTCAAGGAGGGTATCTATATGGGGAGGGTTTTACCCAGGGTCCTATCTGAGGCATATAAGGGTACCTTTCTCCCATGAATCAGACATGCAGTCTAAATTAGGTCAGTAAGAATATAAATAGAAATTTATGAAGACATAATCCATACATAGTCTTTCCATTATAAACATGCATCTACCAGTATTGATCAAAACACTATACAGACATTGTTACTCTGGAATCATTCACCATTTCACAGCTTATAAACATAAATGTCAGAATAAATATATATTTCAAGATGCCAGAGGCAAAACACTTATCAGAAATAACACCAGGGGTTATACAACTACTGAAAGGGGTGATCGTTTCCACCCAACCGTAGGCTCAGTGACTCCCAACGGATTTACCACTAGCCACCCCCGACCTGAGACCACGATGCTGTGAGACTGTGTCTCTATTTACCAATGACCAGGAGTGAAGGTTACCCTCCTTCCTCTCTGCTATCACTCACGCTACATATTGCTAGAGTTCTCTTCTTCCCCTCGCATCTGCCCCCAATCGCTTCTCCCCCACACCTTATCCTCTTGCGAGGTTGCATGTGGCACGATTTCCCTCATGCTAGTTAGGTCTAACAGCTCTACAGATGGGTGGTTCACCTCCCCATCCCTCATTAATTCCTGAGGATCCATCCATGTACCAACCTACGAGGCATTTAATTGAGGGCCAGTGAGCCACTTTTGGTTCTCTGGGCCAGTGAAGTCCAAATACGATATTAATTCTCGGTGGAAGTTAACGCCACCTTTCTAGGTGCCTTCCACTGCCATCGTGGTCTCTTTTTCAGCACATCCCCTCTCAACAATCCTGCAATATAAATTCACAATGTTATTCACATTCATTGACCTTTTCCACAAGGTCCATTCACATCACATATTCACATTCATGAGTTTGCCACAGTTCTAGCCAGTCCAGTTATTTTTACAAATTGGGGGAGATAGGGTGTTACAATTCCCTCCCCCTTAAAGGAACATTGTCCTCGATGTTCTTATATTTTAACATAAATTGCATGTACAGAAGTAAACAAAATCGGATATGCCTATCTCATGGCATCCTCCATTTCCCATGTAGCCTCATTTGGGCCAAAATGTCTCCACTGCACCTTTACCTGTGCAATGGTTTAGTTCCAGAGTGGGGTTTCCTTTCAGTCCAATATGCATTGGGGTTCTGGTAGAAATTCTCCCTCGGATTCCACCTGGATCACAGACCAATCAATTATATGATTAGCATCATGTAGATATTTATTCAATAATGAAACATGGAAAACATTATGTACTTTTACTGTGGGAGGAAGTGCTAGCCAATAGGCTACAGGTCCCACTCTATCTAGAACCTCAAAGGATCCACAATACCGGGGTGCCAACTTGGCACAAGCTCCCATATTTAGGGAACTCCTTCTGGGCTTAATTCTGAGATATACGTGGTCTCCCATTTTGAACTCTCTTGGAGTTCTCTTTTGATCAGCATAACTTTTCTGTCGGTTCTGAGTGACCTTCAGATTTAGTTTTATCTGAGTCACTTGTTGTTCCATTTCTTTCAACATGTCGGGTCCAAAAGAAATCCTATTTACAGGATTACTCCAGCTAACTGGAGTATTACACGGTCTACCATAGAGGACCTCGAAGGGACTCATCTTTAAGGATGCTTGGTAGCCGTTGTTGTAGGCGAATTCCACCAATGGTAGGTAGTCTTCCCATTTCCTGGGTTGATGCATTAGATGCATCCTTAACATGTCCTCTAATATTTGATTCACTCTTTATGTATGTCTGTTGGTTTGAGGGTGATAGGCGGTGTTAAACAACAATTTGGTCTCCAAACTAGCCATCAGTAATTTCCAAAAATTGGAAGTAAATTTTGTGTCTCTGTCAGACACTATCTCTTTCGGCATATCGTGCAGTTTGAATACCTCTTTCATGAATACCTGGGCGATATCTATCACCTTGCAGGTTGATTTGACGGGGATGAAATGAGCAGACTTGCTCATTTTATCCACCACTACCATAATGGCATCATTCTGTTTGGTTGAAGTTGGCAATCCAATGATAAAATCCATGTAGATGGTTTCCCATTTCCATTCTAGGATGGGTAAAGGGTGTAATAGTCTTGCTGGGTGTCGATGTTCTGCTTTAACCTGTTGGCATTCTATGCATTAAGCCAAATATTTGGTTGTGTCTTTCTTCAATCCAGGCCAATAAAATTGTTTTCGGGTGGCAGCGATCATTTTCTGGTATCTTGGGTGACCAATGTATGGTCTTTTATGTAGTTCATCCATAATGAACCTCTTCAAGTCGTCACAATTTGGAATGTACAGTCTATCTTTGTAAGTGAGCAGACCTCCTTCGGTCATCTGGTAGCCTTCATATTTTACTCCAAAGGGTTCTTGCTATAGGTATAGGGTCACAGTCTGAACGAAGGGATCTGTCTCCTGTGCATTTCTGACTATGTTCTTGACATCTGTCTCACAGGTACTCATCGTTGCCAGGTGAATTGTTTTCATGCTTCTGCTAAGGGCATCGACCACCCTATTTTACTTCCCTTTAATGTGTTTGATTTCAAAATCAAATTCGCTAAGGAGGGCCATCCATCTAGCTTGTCTGGCATTGAGCTTTGGTTGGTCAAACAAATACCGCAATCCACAGTGATCTATCATAAGTACAAATTTTCTTCCCAAGAGGTAATGCCTCCACATTTTCAAGGCATGCACTATGGCAGCCAGTTCTAGATCATGAGTCACATAGTTGACCTCATGTTCGTTCAATTTTCAGGATTCATAGAAAATCACACTTCCTTTCTGCATAAGGACTCCTCCGAGCCCTTCCTTACAGGCATCTGTGCACACAAGGAAGTCAACTTTTGGGTCAACGATTTTCAACATGGGTGCATGGGTTAGTAGATGTTTCAGGGTTTGAAATCTTTCTTCACATTGTTGTGTCCATAGGAATTTTGTCCCCTTCTTCTGGAGGGCAGTGATTAGGAAACCAATCTTGGAGAATCCTTTTATAAATCTCCTATAGTATCCTGCCAATCCCATAAAGGATCTGATGTCTGAGACATCCTTTGGGGTAGACCATTCCTTGATAGACCTAACCTTGTCAGGATCTACTGCTACCCCTTCCTCGGACAGAACATGTCCCAAGTAATGTATCTGCTTCTGAAAGAAGTCACATTTGTTGAATTTAGCATAGAGATGATGCTCTCTTATCACTTGCATTATAAGTCTAAGATGTTCTTCATGTTATTCTCTATTCTTAGAGTAGATTAATATTCTTAGGGTTATCCTTTTTCCTTCTTTGCTCACACATTCTATGGTTTTATGGTAACAGTCCAGTCTAGATTTATGGGAAACCAACCAGTCCATACCAATCAACAGATCGTATGATCCCAAGGGTAATATGTTAAGGGTTTCTTGGGTAGGGAATTCACCCAACATTAATTTTCAGGCTGGTATGACCTCTACTACCCTTCTTTTGGTGCCAGTGGCTAACTGTACCAACCATGGCTTGGTTTTCTTTCATGGCTGTAACTTACACCTTTCAACAGTTCTAGGGGCTATATAACTCAAATTTGAACCAGGGTCAATCAGAACAGACACTAGATGGTTGAAAATCATACCTTCTATTTCTACCACTGAAGCTTGGTGGTCAGCTTGGTTATTATCCAAGGCTGCATAAATCTGCAGCACACTCCTTGCCACATCATTGACTGTGGTAGCTTCCTGAATGTTATAAACTTTCTGATTGTTCTATTGTTGGTGTGGACAGTCTCTCAAGAGATGCTCTTCTCCACAACCCCAGCATTTCAAAGGTTCTCTCTTTGGGTTATCAGTCTTCACTGGTATAGGTCTAGAAGTTTTATTTCCGCCCGATGAGGGAAAGTTCTGTTGGAGTACACTCCGGGCTAGAAGGTTCATTCTGGGGTTCTTCTTGTAGTTCTTAAATCCTGAGGATTTGATCCCCTTTTCTGAAATATCAAACTACTCTTTTGTTTCCAGTCTCCATGAGACTTTGCCCGATGTCCATATTGTTCATGAAAATATGTCACCTTTCAAATAGTGTCTTCTAAGGTCTTTGGCTCATCAAATTCAATTCAGTTCCGGTATTCCTTGGGTAGCCCACTGATGAAGCGTTGCACCTTCACCTTCTCTACTTTGATGTAGGATACATATCTCAATAAGTCGAGGAATTTGTTGACATATTCCTCTATAGTGAGTTTCCCCAATTTGAGTTCATAAAACTCTTTAGCCTTCTCATCGAAATATCTTTCTGACAAATACTTCTTCCGTAAGTACTTTTCAAACTGTTTCCAAGATAGGTCCTCCTCGAGAACCCCTTTCATATTCTTAAGATCTTCCCAACAGATGGAATATTTTCCGTTCAGATTGAAAGTGGCCACTCGGGCCTTCAAATTCTCTAAAAAGTCATGGACTCTGAAATATTTCTTCAATCCAAGTAGCTAGGCCTCGACTTCCTCTCCCTTCTTTATCTCACCGTCGAAGGAGGGAGGTTTGGCCTTTCTGAATTCCTCAAATTTATGACCCTTGGAATTCTTTTGTTTCTTCTATTTTCTTCGGGAATAGGAACTGGTTTGGCTATTGGAAGAGCCTTCTAAATCGCCAGCTTCCTTCTCAGAGGAATCGTCTGGCACTGGTCCTTTACCTCTGGGGTGGACCTTTCTTGAGGTGCTCCTCTTAGTATGGCCACTGATACGACCATGTTTCTTCATCTCGAGTTCATGTTTCATTTGTTGCTATAGGTCAGATAATATTTGTAGTAAAACTACATTTGTTTCAGTTTGCTTTTCTTGTTCTTTCATCATCCTTTCATTGTCGACCTTGCAGCTTTGCAATTCAACCATGAGACTCCTAACAGTCTCGACTAGATCTAGAGGGGTTCCTATTGCTCTTCTTTCGTCAGAATCTTCGTCTCTATTGTGGGAGCCTTCTCCCACCTCTTGGTGAGTCACCATTTTCTGCATCTGTAAATTCCCATGGTTGATTGTCCGCTTGGGTGAAAAGACAAATGCTGGTTGTTAGTCAAGAGTTTAGATACTTCTTTTTTTTTATATAACCTACGCATAAATTCATATTTTCACATGTATACCCATATAACAGGGGTTTTTCATTTGGGTCTTAATCCTTATCTATCCATCCATCTCAATTGCAAGATGCTCTACCTGATTTAGTAGGTAGCCATCATAACACTAAAACAGGACAACGCAGTTCATGTCCCAGATTACAGTTTCATTCTGCAATCCTTTTTCTTAAAGAGAAACGCAGATAACAATATCTTCTAATGCGTCTCATGCCTAAGCCCAAGCAGGCCAAGTGTTGTAACCATGTTCTGATACCACTTTGTCACATACCCACTACCTTAATCAAATTTTTCTGGACTTCTGCAGAATCCAAGCCCCCGAATTACCTACGGAGGCCTAGTGCAAGCTAGCTCTTTCTCTCTCTATCTCTCATGTGATCGCGGGCCATGATCATAGGTCAAATAATCATGGCACCTTTTGTATTTTGCACCTCGATGCTACAGGAATGTCGAATCGTTCGACATTGTAACCGCCGAACCCTGACAGGGCTAGTGACTGGCCAATAGGGATGAATCCCTACAAGGTTAGAAAACAGCTAATGAGAACAGGCCCCATCGTACGGTTAAGTGGAGTACAGGTGGTAGAGGGGGGATATGTGACATGGTAGTTGACAAGCTAGGAGGGGACCCACTTCACCCCCCATTAAAGGCAGAATGGCAAGGGGGGTCCGAAATTTACCTGAGCATCATTGATCAAGGTGAATTAATCTCAACCATTCGACAGTTGCATGTCCGATTCCGGACCTCCCCCCCCCCACCGTTAAAGGCAGAATGGAAAGGGGGCTCCAAAATGAAGCCTTAGCCATAGATCTGAGTGGGTGGACTTTGGTCATTCAAATCTGCTCGCCACTTACCCTAAGGCGTATTAGCACCCCAACTTAAAGTTGACGTCTCTTCCTCTCATCTAATGGTCATTACAGACCCTAAGATCCTCTGAAAGAATCTCGTTCGTTCATTGGGATTTACCATTACGAGAGTACGAACTCTCAATTATGGGACTCCCGAATTCTCGATCCTTGGTTTCCTGATGCGGTTAATCTCTCGACACGTAGCCTCCATAAATTGGATGGTCCAGATCTATCCCATGATTTCCACCATGGAAAGTACCGATCTCTCATCACCAGGACTCCCGATTTCCCGAAATGGGAGATCTCACGACATGTGGTC
This sequence comes from Picea abies, assembly GCA_900067695.1. Taxonomy (NCBI): domain Eukaryota; kingdom Viridiplantae; phylum Streptophyta; class Pinopsida; order Pinales; family Pinaceae; genus Picea; species Picea abies. The sequence goes on from CBVK0100286917.1 coordinate 15,435, forward strand.
TCCGTAAATTGGACGACCCAAATCTATTTTGTGGTTTTCACCATGGAAAGTCTCGAACTCTCATCACCAGGACTCCCGAGTTCGCGATTCCCGATTTCCTGAAATGGGAGATCTCACGACACATGACCTACTTAAATTGGATGGTTCAGATCTATCCTGAGGCTTTCACCCCTATCCACTGGGGGTTTAACCCTCGGGTAACTCCTGATAGATCGAACGGTTGTCGGGTTTTCCAGCCGAGATCTGACGGCTCAGATTGGTTCCTATCCGTGCATTCTTCCATGACTCCCTGGACATGGAAAAATCAACGGTACAGATACTCCCATGGACCTTGGAGATCTACGGTCCCGATTTCTTCGCTTCCCACGAAGACACAGAAAACAAAGGGGTAAGGCACTTAACACTCCATCTTCCTCTTCTGATCTGACGATCATGAGTGACCACAGATCTCCCGATGGGATCTCATTCGTCGATTCAATACTTCATCCTTATGCTGCCATCTCGAGTTTTCAAGAGGATCATTCCTCCTCGTGCGGGGTTACTAAGGCCTTGCACCTTCACACTCTCTTTCCTAGTTCTTGATGGGATTTTCAAGGAGGGTATCTATATGGGGAGGTTTTTACCCAGGGTCCTATCTGAGGCATATAAGGGTACCTTTCTCCCACAAATTGGACATGCAGTCTAAATTAATTCGGTAAGCATATAAATAGCAATTTATGAAGAAATAATCCATACGTAGTCTTTCCATTATAAATATGCATCTACCAGTATTGATCAAAACACTATACAGACATTCTTAATCTAGAATCATTCACCATTTCATAGCTTATAAACATAAATGTCAGAATAAATATATATTTCAAGATTCTAGAGGTAAAACACTTATCAGAAATAACACCAGGGGTTATGTGACTGCTGAGAGGGGTGCTCGTTTCCACCCAACCGTAGGCTCAACGAATCCCAACGGATTTACCACTAGCCACCCCCGAGCTGAGACCACGATGTTGTGAGACTGTGTCTCTATTTACTAGTGACCAGGAGCGAAGGTTACCCTCCTTCCTCTCTACTATCACTCACTCTACATATCACCGGAGTTCTCTTCTTCCCCTCGCATATGACCCCAATCGCTTCTCCCCCATGCCTTATCCTCTTGCAAGGTTGCGTGTGGCATGATCTTCCTCGTGCTGGTTAGGCCTGACGGCTCTATGGATGGGCGGTTCACCTCCCCATCCCTCATTAATTCCTGAGGAGCCATCCACCTACTAGCCTGTGAGGCATTTAATTTGAGGCCAGTGAGACACCTTTGGTTCTCCGGGCCAGTGAAGTCCAAATACGGTATTAATTCTCAATGGAAGTTAACGCCACCTTTCCAGGTGCCTTCCACTGCCATCGTGGTCTCTTTTTCAGCACATCCCCTCTCAACAGTCCTGCAATATAAATTCATAATGTTATTCACATTCATTGACCTTTTCCACAAGGTCCATTCACATCACATACTCACATTCATGAGTTTGCCACAGTTTTGGCCAGTCCAGTTATTTTTACAAACTAGGGGAAACAGGGTGTTACAGTTTCATTTTGGTATCCATGTCATCACTAATGACTATAAGCTCAGGAGTCCTTATCATTTTTTCCTGATTACAAGTTTGAGCCTCATTTGCATGATTCATTATCACTCTTGACCTCACCCTCGAGAATCCCAAAACAAAACGGGTCTTCTTTTAAGCCCTTTTCAGACCCTCTAAACATGAAAATATTGTCGAGCGATCTTGTTTCACTTACGCTCGCTAAACTGAAATTTGAAGGCATGTCTGTCCAATGGTAGTTTACCCCTTTTTCAGTCCAAACGATCATTTGAATGAACAAAGATATACTCTAGGAGCCTTGGTTCTCTAGAAGAGTATTCTCAGGTATAGATTTAACCCTTTTTCGGGCCTCAGGGACTAAATTTATGAAAAAGGAACCCCCATCGAGTCCATAGTTAAGCTCTTTTCAGACTCCCTAAAATTGAAAAGATGGTTGAGTGACCTTATTTCTTCACACTCGTTAAATTGGTCCAGAAGAACATCCCTTGCGGAGTCCATAGTTAATCTATTTTCAGACTCCTTAAATATGAAAAGATTGTCGAGTGATCTTATCTTTGTCACACTCGTTAAAATGATTTTGAATCAATGTTTGATCGGTGCTAGTTTATCCCTTTTTCGAACCGACTAGACTACCTTCGAAAAAGGTACCCCAGTGGAGTCTCCTTTTACGTTTTTTCAGACTCTCTAAAAATGAAAAACCACTGAGCTTACCTTCTCTTGGCTCATTAAAATTACATCGAAGGACGTTATCATTGTGTCTTATTAATCACATTTTCATTCTCACATATTTGGCCTAATGTCGGCTCCATGTTTCTCTCAACTGAACAGTCTGAAGCATGCCTTATACACAAGCCTTGTAGCACTTTGCCTCTGTGTCTTGACACCTTGATCCATGGAGGATTTTTCCAGAGTGTCCTTTTCCTGCATATGTCCCCTTTCTCTGAGCATCAATGTCTTCCTTGTACTTGGAATTAGTATGTCCGTGACACTCGTTCCTCCTTTGTAATGTAGCATTCTTTTATTCTTTTTCAAAACTTTCCACAATTATTGAAAAAGACAAAAAAATCAAATATACCCCAAAAAGAGGAAGGGAAAAGTATTTTCTTTTTGTTGACAGCGCAATGAGTCACCCTTGGACTAAGCACATCCTTTCATTTGTTCGTCAAGCCCTAGGATTCAATATGAACATAGGAAGTTGTTATCGCTACAAAGAGTTGTGACCTCCTTTGTTTGGTTACCCTTCCAAACATATGGAGAGTTGGCATTGCCTCCTACATCGTGAACTTATGTCAATGTCATGCTGCATGAGTCTCATATTTTTTCATGATTTCATCCAAGGGTACTCTTACTAAACTTGAGTCGTCCCTTCTACAATTTGTCTCTTGTCCTCATGCCCGACCACCCCAAAATACCAATCAAGTCCTTGTTCAAAATCAATGAAGTTCTCTGCACTGATCACCAAGATCCTCTTGTTTGTTCCCAACAAGCCGTCGAATACCTATGGGTAGTTCATTTATACACTGATATTACACTCCTACCTGAGTTTTGAAGATTTTGAAGTTGTTGCTCGAGCTCTGAAGACCTCATCTCCAACCATCAGGCATCATTGGCTTCTTGAAGATGGATACCATACATGTATATCTTTTGATTTTGACATGTAGATCAGCTATGTACTGCTCATGGATACACTTTATATAGTTATATGACATGGATCTGCATTGTATTTGATTGGAAGCCATGATTTTATCCTGAGCATGGGTATGCCTGCCTCGGTGAGACAAATTGTTATTTTATGCAAATGGTACCTCCTACACTCTATGTCCTGGGCTACTCGCTTCGTACATTGGTGAATATTTGTAATGTATTTCAGTCATCAGATTCTCTTTTGATCTCACACATTAGGGGGCATCTATTATAACCCTAAGTTGCACCAGACATGCATACCTGGCATCAGACCATCTAAATTGCTATCTTTTCCAAGTCGTCACTAAACAATCTCTTCTCAAAATCATTGTTTTGAAGGTGTACATGCCCTTCACCACTACTGCACACATACACACACTTACTGAACCACTACAGCCCGCTTACACTCACAAAATATGGTGAAAAATCAAAATTGCATAGGATATTGGTTTCTGGGTCGTTACTTAACCGTTTGACTTCCCATATCTAGTCACCCCAACCATTACTATCTCTTCTGGCCTATAAAAGAAGGGGTTGGGGTCCCATGTCAAAGGGAAGCACGAGATCATAGAAACTCCACCCATTTTCATATTCCCCGTTTGCCCCAATATTCGACAACCAAATTGTGAGTTTGAGCCAGAATTCCCTTTTTCTCCATTGCAAGCCCTTGCCATTCCCCTAGAGAGAAATGAAGAGGATAAGGAGACATGGAAGCAATAGGTGCATTGTGAAGAGGAGCCTAGGACCGAGTTCGCGGAGCAGTGTCGGTCTCATATTGTAAGTGACTTTTGTGAGATTAATATAAAGAAGTACTTTTTCCATCCCACCAAATGACATCTTAAAATTATATAATTTATTTACATTCATTGTTTATGATGTATAACCCACTAATCCATATGTAGAATGCATGCTTGTAATTTCTTGTTTGTCTTTTCGTGAATGTAGGTCATCCTTGGGAGGAGACTTGTAGTCAGGAAACAACTGAGCGCAAAGGGATTGACACCGGACGTGGAGTTTAAGGTATGCCTACCAGATCCCTATACCTTGTCTTTTATGTATGATTGTGGGGTGATGTCGGGATAGTTGATAAAAAGTAGGAGACTTTAGACAGTTAGATCTACCTACATTTTAGAACCCTGGTGTAGTCCGTAGAGGTGTTTTACCGCTATAGCACCTACCTTGGATATCATTTTCTTGGTTGTCGCTGATATCCTTGGGAATTCCTTCTTAAAAAGAATAAAATAAATTCAGGCGATGAATTCATCATAGATGAGGGAGTAAGTTTTATTATACCTGTTTTTCCATATCATGTTGAAGAAGATGTGGACCGAGAGCTCTGCAACATGCCATATCAAATTCATGCTGGCGAAGACGTTTCTGGTGCACATGACATCGAGTAGGTATGGAGCCATGTAAAAATTTGGTGTTTCCCCTTCCTTTGGCACCAGGGCCTACTGCACACATATGCTCAATTGCTTAGATATTATTTCTCCCCAGTTGAAGCTACACCTGACGATCACAACTGTGTATGCCAAAGGCATCCATACCTATGAAAACCTGGAGCAATATTTATCTCCATACAATCGACAGATGAGATCTATCAAATAGACATATGGCTCCCTTAAGTTAATTGTCCCATACCATCCAGTGCTCCAGTTAGTAAAATTATTGTCTTCCCTCCAACATGAGGCCATCAATCGACTGGTTTCATGGTGTTTGTATAATTTCACCACGAATTCTATCTTTAGCCACTCCTGAGGGTCTCTAAGTTTGTAGTATTTATGAACTTCTACTGGGAGGAACACTCTGACACACCCATCACTATCATTGTTTATTAAACATTTATGTGTGTCAATGTGGTCGATGAGCCACTTCAGGACTTCTATGCAGGGAAAAATGGGGGTTCTTCTTGGCACCATATGTAGATACGAGTGCCCTTACGTCTAGATCATTGTGTGGGACATATTATGGGTATTCCTCTTGACTGATATTGTTAAAGAGATCTCCCCACTGTGGGAGTGCCATCTTGGACCCAGTTCTTGCCTCTGTATCACCAAAGGCCAGAGGCTGAATGAAAACCTTCTTTGTTGTTGTCTTGAAGACAAACTCTGACCTAGGGATTTACTCCAATTGCCTCACGATTCCTGGAGAAGAACCTTCACCCATATTTGGTTCTTTTAGCTTTGGTGCTCTCGACGAGCGAATGGTGGTTGGATTTCTCAGCGACATTGTTCCTGCAAACTAAGTAGAAGTTCAGAGATTGTAAAAAACTGGATAAACACATATAAATTATAGCCATGTGAAATTTACACACTCAGATACATACCTTTGAAGCTCTTTAAAACCTGGTTATTTTGATAATCACAGAGTCGATACATCCTTCGATTTGTTCATCTTGCTCCTTTGGATGCTCTGTAATTATCTTACACGCATAATGATTTATTTCAAAATGGATCAATAGATTTGAAACAAGAAATATCTTACTGTGTCACATCAACCATTCAATTCAAGTTATGAGTGAATTTTCAATAAATCTGTCGTCGAATCTATAGAACTTAAATTCATAGTGGGTTGGCGGCGGAGGCGTGGGTGGTGATGTGGTCTATCAGTGATTTTAAACGGTTGTTTTGATTGGCGCACAAGGTAGAAACTAATGCAGGATCATATATTAATTAGCTCCTTAAATGCTCAAAATCCAATCGCATCTAATGCTAAAACGTCCCATCGTGTCTCTCTTTCAGTGGGTGGATCGAGGATCGGGGTTGTGTTGTGAACATTTTCATTGATATCCTCCTGCAAAAAGATATGACTCCAATTGAGCTTATCATACAATGATGATGTGGCAAGGATGACTTGGAGGTGTGACTCGGACCTAGGGAACCAAGAATGACTCTAGATAGAACTAGACCATATGACCCTCTTACCTGGTAAAGACACGTGGCATTGGAGACCAGTGACTTCATTCGCATGTATTAATCGGAGTTGGGACTTTCCTTAGGTTATTTGTTCTAAAACAAACCTTATCTTGTCAATGTCTAAAAGGTGTCCAGGATCGGTGTTCGACGAAAAATCTTGTCAAAGAGCTTTCGGATCGGCTCCCTTGAACAAGTCCTAATGCAGAAAAGTGAGATCGGAAGA
>CBVK0100286918.1:0-21841 GCA_900067695.1 Picea abies
AACCTAAGTGGCCTTCCATGGTAGATGAAAAGAAAGATGATGGATTAGGAATTCCAATTAGTATGTTGCTTGAGGGAGTACTCAATTGATAAACGAATGAGATGATGGATAATTTCACTCAAATCCTTCAACAAATCCTAATGACAATGAAGGAACCTTTGAAAAGTACTCATTTTAGAGATATGACACACTTCAATTACAAGTTAATTTTAATATTCATTTGTTCTAAGGAAAGATAGATGTAAATTCTTTGGATAAATAGTTGAATCTACTAAAGGGTTATTATTATGTTCAAAACTTTTCAACAATGAGAAGATCAGCTTTAAACTCCTTAAGTCCCACCTTTATACTCCTTAAGTCCCTATCTAAAGCATTTAGAACAAAACCCATTTAGGTGCATTTTGTCTATCCCCTTAAAGAGGAATACTAATTTGTTGTAATTATGATGATCAACACATAAGATGAACAACTTTGCATAAGAAGAAAGGTGAGGCACTCTTAATATACACCAATACCTTGCTTTCAAAGTTAAGTATCAAAGAATCTAGGTGGTACTTGGTTCTAAAATACCATAATGATCTACATACATAGGTACATCAAAATAAAAATACAATTTAATCCAATTAAATTGTGAAAAATCTACAATAAAGGAATGAAATTTTTTTGATTGACATTTCAAGTCGCCTCCCTGACTCGTGTTTATATATAAATTAATTGTGAATCGATGTGATATAATGGATTATGAATTACAAGTTGGCCACAAGGCAATAGATTACCCAAAATTTGATTTAATAAATAGTTAATATGATGTCATTTAATAAAATAATTTAAAAATAAAGTAAATTTTGAAATAAAAAATTTAAATTTAAATCAATTTTAAATAAAATTAACTTTAATGATTAAATACATGATGAAAAATAATATACTTAAATTATATTGAATAATTTAAAAAGAAGGTAAATTTTGTAATTAGAAATTTAAATTTAAATAAATTTTAAATAAAATTCACTTTAATGATTAAATGCATGATGAAAAAGAATATGCTTAAATTGTGTTACAAACAGTATACCGGTGAACGAGAAAGATACCTTCGCCATGCCTAAAATAGACAATGCATTGAAGTATTAGGACTGGTTTAGCGTAAAACTTGAAAATTTCTATAAGAGTAAATTTAAAAAAGGCAGATCGCTGTACAGATTCTAAAATTTCTGTAATTTGCAAAATAACTAATTGGGGTGAAAGAAGCTCGAACTCTCGACCTGACGATAACCAACTGCACCACCAGCCTCATATACAAAATCAATAATTTCCAGAATATAAACTTTATAGGTTTTAAATATAGGTTTTGCTTTAAAAAATAGTTTTCTTTGTGGACGAGAAAATAGACGAGTATGAACTGAGTAAGATTGACAAGAAACTGAGTATGATTGCTGTAACTCTAAACTAAATTCAGCAGAATATGCCTTCACATGTAAAACTTAATTTCATTTCACACCACCACCAGCATCGGGAGCCCAGTAAAAAATAACAGCGAGCTTAAAAATGCACACGCTCTAACCCTAATTAGACATTTCGGTCCCATAACCTGAATTCAGCACACGCTCTAACCCTAATTAGACATTTCGGTCCCATAACCTGAATTCAGCAGACTCTACGGGATGAGATAAGATGGAACTACAAAACATAGAAAAGATACAAATAATTGGTATAAATAATTGTCTTTTTAAAACATAGAAAAGGTACAACTTGAATAAAGTGTGTTTAATATATTAATCCATAATTAGATCGAGGAATAATTACAAAAACTACAAAACCATTGACACAAAGTTAAATAGTATCTATAACAAAAAAAAAAAAGGGGATGTACCATCAATAATGATAATTTTCATAAATTTTAGGAATAGGTCATTGATAGGACACAATTTGGGTCATTTTCTTTGAGATGACCTCGTTCATTCATCGTTCTTCTTTTCAAGTGGTTTGGTCACTTTAAAAATGCCCATTTTTTCATTGAGCATTAAGTGTGATACATTATCATGTCATCCTTGCAACCAACTTTACCTTTACTCGTTTTGCACATGCACTTGCTTTCTCAATGGCGTGTTGTGATAATTAGATTCTTGAAAAGACATAAGAAGACGCCAAAGATTAAAACTTCAAATGCTTAGGCGAGACACAAGTCATTCCCCCACCCTTGTATCCCTAGTGGTGATGAAAATGGTTGAATTGAAAGAGCATATCTCAACTAATTCTAAATCTACACAGAAAATATGACCCTCACAATAATCTTTCCAAAACTAAGTAAATGGAATCTACAATGTTCTTCATTCTTAAATTCCATTTTGTTCTTAGTCTTTGAGGGGAGGAATATATTTTTCATTATCAATACATGTCAAATCAAAATAAAATCAATCGTCCAACTCACTTATCCTCAAGCAAAGAAACTTTCTTGGAGTCTAAGTGAATTATCCTTCCTAGGCAACCCGAGCTCTGACATTACCATAAAATGTGTTTGAGAATTTTATAGAAACCATCAAATGAATAGACAAGTTGTGCCATTCCTGCATGACGTAGGTGTTCACTGGTGACCAAACCATCATGTACCAAAGACCACACACAAATGGCCTTTCTAGGATTCACCAATGACTTCAATATATGTTGATGCTAAAAAAAACATGTAGAGATATTTGTTTGTAGCCTGAATCTTATTAAGCCTCAAGTTTTATTGTACTAGTAGAGCTAGGCTAATCCATTTATAACCATCTAAAGGTTGTATTTGGCAAAGGGATTTCAAAATCCCAATCTCCCCATTGAATATCTGACAAGGTAACATTGAACTTAAACAATAAAAAATCATGGATTAGAGTTTGATTAATGTCAAATTAAAATTTATTAGAATTATTTAAAGGAATGTTTTCTTTAAATAGGTCCATGAAAACCCAATCTCTACTCTCAAAAAATAAGATATCTTGAAGGGTTCTAGTTTCTTTACGAAAAAATCACATAACCAAGAACCGAGGATTCTTAGCAAGAGGTTTTCCTACAACAAGAATGATAGGTGACCACCAAAAGGAATGACCACTGATAGAAAGGTCATTCTGGAATGAAAAGGGATTATTAAAAATTATTAGACATAAATGAAAACTTTGCACCACTTGGGGAGAGGTTAATGCTAGGGGTACAATGGATAACAATAATTGTTCTACATAATACATCTCCATGTGGAATAATGACATCATTATTTTATATGGAATGTTGACATTATTCCACATGGTATAAAGTGCATGGTGTCACATGCTATCATTTGTGATATAGATGTTGCGACCCCCCTCACAAGTCAATTCGAGTTGTTAACTTTGCCTAATGATATTTATCTTCAACCTTCTTGATCTTCTTTTGTTTTAAGCAAAGAAATGGTTTAACAACTTACTAGGCCTTCTAGATACTTTAAAGCGGTAAATAATCCATCAATATTCATGAAAGTGGGGATAATGAAGAGGGAATGGTAAATAATCCATCAATATTCATGAAAGTGGGGATAATGAAGAGGGAATGAAAAATAAGGCTTCATCACCCTTTCTTCTTGTACAGAGCCATTAATGATATGTTGTTGTAAAGAAATAGTTTCCAAGCTTTGTTTCCTTCCAAGGATCTAATGATCCATTTAACACACGAGGAAATCCCTTATTTCTATTTGATATCAACTTAGTGACCTATATCTTTTAGGGTTTCCAAAGGATTGCTAGACCCCCTGAGAAACCCTTAAAAACCACAAGAGTGAACTCATAGTTCTTCCAAAAAGAATTTGGAATTCACTTTTATGCCTCCTCATTGCATTTTGTCTCTTGTAAAATGACTAATATCCAGTTTTTCTAATTGGATTTTGTCTCTTGTCAAACACCCCATTCATTTGATATATGGTGCTCCCTTACCCAATGTTCCAATATAGATATTCTCCTTTCTAGATAATTGATTTGGATTGGATCATTATATTGTTTTTTATCTATATTGATCCTTTCAAAGTGGAAAAAAATAGTGGAATCATCTTGCAGGGCATTTTAGTGGCAGGTCCCAGTTTGGAAAATTGGGGTCTGGAACCTTTTGAGGCCATTTTGACGCATCAAATGGAATATTGGGGGTTTAAAAAATTCCCAACAAATATTGGACCCCATGAATCTATTTTACACATTGAGACCTTTCCAACGATGAAAAAATCACATCAATTAGAGATTGTATGCAAAAGTTATACCTCCCACAAGTTGACCTAGCATGTTGACTACCATGGTACGAGAGGATGCCATGTCATCCCTCACTACTCATGCACATGTGAAGCTAGCCGTATATGAAATTTCAAGAAGATTCTAGAAGGTCCAAATCCCTATCATGATTGAGGGTTGAGGAAGTCAAAACCTACCCCTAAATGGTTGTCGGGCTATGTTAAATATTGGGCCACTAGGAGGAGAAGGGGTTCCATTCTATGTTATTGTATTTTGTTCCATAGTAGAACAAAACAATTGGGAGTGGGAAATTAGATAGAATAAAAGAGGGGGTTAATATTTTTTAGAAACCTAACAGGCCACAGGCCTCAGGTAACTCCATAGAGAGTGCCTTCTCCTTTGTAATTGCATTATTTCCAAACCAAAGAAAAGAGAGCAAAGAAACCTCACCTTCTAGCTAGTTTTTATCCTGTAATGGTTTCTGAGAGAAAATATTTGTGTTATATTGTGGATGGTGTGTGATTGTATTTTATTTTTCTCTATTTTCCACATTTTATCTATTTCATGCATAAGCAGAAAATCAGTAACTAATATTTTGGAGATCTAAAGGAAAAATAACCTTAATAGTAAATATTTTAGTATTTTATTAGATATGTTTTGATGAATTGTTCCAGTGGAATATCCATGGAAGTTTACAAATCACTTTATGAGTAATATTTTGAGAAATACAATTTGAACAAAATTGAATAATGTGTTTAGATGCAAATGTTTCTCCTTCTCCATAAAATTTGACTTCCTAGAAGAGGTCAATTATCTTTCTAAGGGTGTTACGAGGTATAGAACCAAAAACACATCTCCATAAATGGATTTTGGAAGGAGCCATTATTATTAGATAACTAATTAAAATGAAAGACTCAATAGGCTTAGCTTGTCATCTGGCCCTTCTTCTAGCACCTTTTCTATTGATGGGTCAAAATTTCCCGTTAACAAGTTAAGGGATAATGCCCAATGGCAAGTCCCAATAAGACCTACTCTCATTTGGGATAGCATTTCAAACCAATATGTGGGCCTAGTTGCCACCAAGAATTAGAATAACAAAGGGGAAAGACAACACTCCATCCCTAAAGAATTCTAACTAAACTAAGTCTAATCTATTGAAATATAAAATGTCTAGTCTAATTACTTCTAACCTATCATGCATAGGAACTACACTAAAAGATATATACAACATAAATTTATATTTTTTATTGTAGAAATAGTTCACATCAACCAACAATATACTAAAAAAATAAATCCATAGATTTAATCACAAATAGTTGCATATCAACTCTATAACATTACCATTGTATCTATTTGTAACTATAAACGTCAAATAAATTGAACAATACACATATAATTAGTTCATATGAGACATTATTCAAGAAATTGAAAAAATATGTTACACATGTAGAAAAATCCCATATATAACAGGACGTTTTAGAAACTCATACATAGTTTCTCTTCAGAAAAAAAAAATTATCTACATATTGTTTATGATTGCCAAATGCTTTATGCTCTTTATTCATGAGATAGTAGTACCATACATGTTACAATGGGAAAAATTCCTTCCTTGTTACATAGATATCTCTCTTTATAAGGTATATAAGAGTCTTCCTAGCATCTGTAACTACTAAGGCTACAGTTACATTTCATTTATTTCAACTATTTCTCCTGTTTTACAACTTCCATACAGGTTGACTAATAAAAATTACATTAAAAACACGAGAATTTTTGGTGTTTTATATTTCCTTCATGCCATCCATTATTCTCATGCTCTGGTTACTTCATGAATTTTGTTTACAACCATAGTTTTCTCTTTGCTACTCACACTTTTTTAGTTACGTGTTGCTTCACATTCCCTTTCTTTTCCTCAAAATAGACATCAAGTTTTTGGCTAGTGCTCTATGCTTATCCATTTTATGGGTGGTTTTTTTCTTCTTTCCACCTTTATTATTCCACAATAAAAGGTGATTAGAAAGTTTGAAATAGCTAAAAAGGGATATTACCTAGGGAGACCCATGGTTCTAGTCTCTTGTTGAAAAAGACTGCCAATTGTTGCAATACCTCCTCCAATTTTCATTCATTCAATCTGGATCCTTCCTTTAATTTAGTCTAGACCCTTCATGGTATCTAGACCCATGTAATTTTTCTACTTGGAATAATGAACCACTCATATGTCACCACCGTAGACTTAAAGAACCAATGACCACAACATATTTTCTTGGTTTCTTTGATGTAGACAAACCACGACAAGTTGATTCATAAATTCATTAGGATGAATTGTCAAATTTCATGCCCTGAAAGTTTGGATCTCGAGCTTATGGAGAAAAAAAATTCTTCCTCTTTGCAAAAAAAAGTGAAGCTACTCATATTGTCAGGAGAACTTAGGAATATCAATTCCTCCTATAGGAAAAATCCATGAAGCATGATTGACTTTCATAGCTTGTTGTTATGAAGACTTCACAAACGATTCTCAATGTCCTCATATGGACCTTTCCTGACCCTAAGAGCTACTTCTATAACATCTTTAATACAAGTCATGGGTGGTTATTAGTGGACGTGATTATCCTCACATCTTTGTTGGTGTACTTTCTAAGGTGATATTATTTCATTCCATGTGGAATATTCGTCTTATCAAATAGATGACATATTCAATCTAATCATGTAACTTTTTGGTGACCTTTTAGATATCGAAGAGGAATCTTGTTTTACTCGTAGACCTGATGTATGGTAATATTCCCCTTTGTGTGAATTCTAGACTTTCATATGGGGAATAACCTGAGAACACTTTTCAATTTGCTTTACCATCCATGTTCCCTTCTTCAAATCTTTCAGTCTGATAAATTGATATTCAAGAAGCGGGTAATCCAATGGCTTTTCAGAACAAAGAAATTTGATAGGGCTATCCCGAAACGCTGAGCCCAATGGGTTCGCAAAATTCAAATTACATGTTAGACAAAACATGTCAACGTGATACGTCAGGTGGAAATGTGAACATCATTCCAGTGCCATGACCAATGGTTCATAGGATCAAGGAGGGTTTGATGCCATCTTGGCTTGCAGATGTGGAAAACCCTGAAGAGGAAAACCAAACAAAGAGAAGTTTGATAGGTTGATCATATCAAAGAAATATCAAAGGAATCTTTTTTTTATGATGTGAGAACCTGATATGTCGAATCAGATAGGGTTTTGGAATCCGATGGGAGAGTCCAAAGAGATAATCTGAACACTCATGACTAGCCTTGTTATGAGTGGGAAAGATTGATTTTTTCAATATAAACTAATGATATGGACCAATGATTTGAAAAAGGAATCAACCTAAGGGAAGGACCTAGGCCTAATGGTTCCACCCACTAGAGGAACATCCAATATGCTTTCAGTTCTTGAGTTTCAGCAATTAAAAAAGGGTGCCCATTTTTCATCCTAATGGGTAAAACCCGATGAGGGGAGCCCAATAGTCTTCCATCCTTCAGAATATTGGAAAGGTCTTAAGTAAATATAAGCTTTGTATCCCGAGTGGGGATTCTTGATAAAAGCAATGCCAACAATCAGAGAGACCAACAGGCAAATACCATTACGAGACGGAGTTTCATTGTATGTCATGGTTTAGGATATAGCTCAAGGTTCATGTCATGGATCAAGGTTCCAATAAACAACTCATAAGTTGCTATAGAAAGGAAGAAGAGAAAAATATGATGATGATTTTGAAGGAATATTCAAGGCAAAACAAAGATCAATCCTAAATGTAGATTGTTTTTCAAATGATGTATTGAAGAAGGAGTGCATTGTTGAGTGGAAGTTGGAAGGTCACATTCCACAAGAACAATCATTGAAAATCAAAGGAAAGAAGATGAAAAAGAAAGGGAAATAGGATCTTGTTTGGAAATTGAAGGTGAATAATTTGCTAAAGATAAATAAATAAGGTAGGAAGGGGAGCTTGTAGAGAGAATAGAAGAAGCTTGAAGAATAGGATAAGACCTTGAGAGGTGTTATCACAGGATTTGTACTTGTGCAAATCCCTCCAAAATATCCCAATATTGTGTAACAATTGGAGGTTTCTACAACTATCACCTAATTAAACACTTCCCTCATTTTAGTGATGGAAGAAGGTCCAACACAAGAGAGGATTCCCTAGTGACCTCAAGGGATCAAATAGAAATATCAGCCAATCCTACAACCCCCTATATTGGTCACCTAAATGTTAGGTCTAGGTCTATGAGAGGTAAGGAAGGTAACAAGTTAATTTGTTCACTTGTACAAGACAATAAACAATCCAAAGCATTATATAGACAATTACCAAGTTATAATAATAATAATAATAATAATCTATTTTTAAGGTCACGGCCAAGCCATAAACCAAATTGGTGTATGAGACCCCCTCCTCCCAGAGATTTGACGTAAAGTCTATGGAGGTATACATACCCTACACCCCTATGGATTTGAACTTATGACCTCTTAAGAGGAAGCACGTGTTCTTAACCATTAGGCCCAATAAGGTTATATAACTCAATAATGACCTCTTAGACACTAGATAAGAAAATCAACCAATTGTTGTTGCAAATTACAACACCAAGACAATGCATAACAACAATTAATCTTTTGTAACAACAATTGGAAAAACTACCTACAAATATAGCAATTTAGCATGTAAATTAAGCCTTCAATATGTGCAACAACATCCAATTGCTAAAGTTGAATTCTGAGTATCTTTAACCACTATTCCAAGTATGTTTTCATCAAATTAAAGTAAACCCTAGTGGTTGTAGAAACATTTTATAACTACAACAATAAATATCATGTGTTTGCTAGGGCTAGAGTTAGTAGGGTTAGTCAAATCATTGTAGGAGAGAGAATACTAATTACAAGAATGTTTTCACCACAAGAGAGTTCTAGACCAGTTTCATTGTCTTTCTAGGGCTTATGGAGTCAAGCATGCAACACTTGAAGAGAGAACTATAAAATCAATAAGAATGAATTTCAAACCCCAAGGTACAAAGCATCTTGGACCTAAGGAGTTAAGCCTTCAAGAAAATGATTTATGGTGTGTAAAGCCTCTTGGTCCCTATATGTTTTTTCCCTCTTCTAGATGACCTAGGTCAATGATCAAGTGACTAATATCAAAACCTTAAGGTGCAAAGCCTCTTGGGTCCTAAGCCTTTAAATCTAAGAAAGAGACTAAGTCTCTTAATTCCTTCACCAATCTTGGACAAACAAAAGTATTAAAGGAGAGAAAGACTTATGTCTCCTTCCTAGGGTTTTACTAGAAGAAGGTAGCATGCAACAAGATATAAATTAACAATTATACCATGTGCAAACACATAAAGATAAATAAAAACACTTACTTGTCCAAGTTGCTATGCTAAGAGAATACCTAGTTGCAATAAGATATCATGCAAGAAAATTAAAGCATCCACAAAAATATCCTCCTCCAAGAGTAGTGCAGTAGCTCCAAGAGATAAAAAGAGAAGAGAAATTTTCTCTAGAGCTCATCCTTACTTGTGTGAGGAGTGAATGTGATGATGAATAACAAGGTTGAGCACTAGCCTTATTTATAAGGAAACCCTAGTGCTCAAATAGTTCAAAAAGTCAAAAGTCATGTCTACAAGTGGGGCAACCCTCAAGTTATCCTCTACAAATGTCAAAATCATGAAAATAATACATAAATGGTCACATGTGTGGTGAATTCATGCCTGCAATGGGATAGGAGCACCTCTCCAAGGTCATGTGTCATTGTTTGAGGTGAAAGTGTGGTGGAAGACTGTTATCCCACATCTCTAGTAATCACTAATATCCAAGTGGCAACAAACCCCATCATCTATGTCAAACCATAGCATGATGTCATCATCTAAATGCTCAACATCCAAGGTGCAAGGGATGGCATCCAAAGAGAAGAAGGATATATATTGTTTATGCTTGTCCTCCAATCACCTCCCTGTGCAATTTCCTCCATCCAATGCATGATAGTCTCTAGGGTGTAGAACCTAGGGTGTGGGCTCACTTCCCATCTATGTGCCACCATGACCATATATGTCAAAATCAATCCCATGTGTCCATCATCCAAGCCCTAGAAGATGTGAAAGCTAATGTTTGAATGTGTCAAGTCATTGGGTGACTCAATGCGCTGCATCACATGTACCATATCCTACAACAAAGGCATAACATCCTAGGTGAAAGCATGGGGATTCCTTCAAGAACCATGTCAAGGGAATCCAGATCAAAAAAAAACATGAAATCAAGTAAATCCAGTGTTCATAAGATATTTTATTTCTTGAATCATGAAAAGTAAGTTGTTACTTAAGATATAAGCCACATGAATAATTCACTCAAATTTCACACTAGATCAAGACTTTATGTAAGTTGACAAGTTTGAATATGGGAGCAACTTCATTTGACCCTGTTATGTGTGCCAACCAAAATAGTGAAATAAAAACCTGAGTAGAGGGATATGTATTGGGGAAAATAGTGAAAGAAAATAACCCTTCAATGGTAAGTGTGATAATGGGCATGTTGGGCTTACTTAATCGCTTATGGTGTCATTGAATCCATTTCTATGAGCACCTATGTGGGGGGTGTGCTTTATCTTGAGTTGCCACTTTCTAAGTGATATGTTTTTCCAAACCCCTTAATATGCCTTTTTATTTGTCCTCTTATCATATTTGCAAGTCCCCTTTATAAGGTTTCAAGCTATAGCATTACTGCTTTGGGACTGGGGAAAACATGGAAAGGGTAGGGATCAAGTATGGACTAGATTTTGAGAGTCCTTTGATATTTGATATTTATTTCTTTAACATTATTCTTTCTTGATTCTTCTTTTGCTAGCAACAGCAATCAACCTTTGGGCCTTCATCCCCTCTTCTCATGAGATAATGGACCATGACCCACTACTAAAGTTTAGTGAACTATGACGGGCTCCAAGATGGAAAGTGTTAAGTATGGTGGGGAAATGGAATGTTACCCTTTTGAGGCCCCCCTACTAATACCCATTTTCCTTGGATGGTGACAACATGGGACTAGGGCACATATGTTGGCCACCAAGGTAAAATAAGGAAACAAACATAACTTCTCAAGCTAGTGATCTATTATCAAACTTCAACCAATGATCATCATCCACATGCCTAGTATATTAAGAACAACACTTGACATGAAATAATCACTAGCATACCTCACGGTGACGATGGCTTACCTTCTCCCATACACTGACTTCACTGGATGTGATGAACTTGGTTTATTTGAAGAAAAAGAGGAAATTTGAAGGGGGCTATTGGGTTGCTATATGTGGACATGTTGATCATCATCATGGTCGGGATCATTTCCTTCATGTTGGCCACCAAGGTGAAACAAGGAAACAAACATAACTTCTTGAGCTAGTGATATATTATCCTACTTCAACCAATCACCCTCATACACGTGCCTAGTATATTAAGAAAAAAACTTCACATGAAATAAGGACTAGCATACCTCATGGTGATGATGACTTTCCATCTCCCATACATTGATGTGATGATATTGGCTAATTTGAATAAAAAGAGGCAATTTGAGGGGGTTGTTGGGTCGCTATATGTGGACATCTTCATCATCATCATGGTCAGGATCATTGCCTTCATGTTGGCCACCAAGGTGAAAGTGGGAAACAAACATAAATTTTTGAGCTAGTGATCTATTATCCAAATTCAACCTATGATCCTCATCCACGTGCCTAGTAAATTAATAAAAACACTTCACGTGAAATAAATACTAGCATACCTCATGGTGATGATGGATTACCATCTCCCATACATTGATTTCACTAGATGTGATGAGCTTGGATGATTCGAAGAAAAAGAGGCAATTTGAGGGAGGATCTTGGGATACTATTTGTGGACATGTTGATCATCATCATGGTCAGGATCAATGTTTTCATTGTGGTCCATGAGACATGATCTCCTCTAGTTACCCCTAGGCATGGGGGGGTAACATCTGGCTCCAATATGGGGACATGTTCTCACCATAGAGCTCATGATAACCTCAATGTCTCTAGTTGTCCAAGACCTGAAAATAATGCACCCACTTCTAACAACACTAACACTTTAGTAGTAAAATCAGTGGATGTGATCCACCGACGTTGGTACCAAATCCAAAATCCTCTATAGGTAAGACATGTATAATGAAGCAATGATATCCCCCAGGGGGAAACTCAATTGGCAAGTGCCATGATATGAAGTTTTATGTTCGATGAGGTTTTGAGTTCAAATCCCCCCGATTTACTCTTGCCTATGGAAGGGGCATATGTATGGTACCTGGGCGTTATATTGGTAGTGGTCAAAATCGACCTTGTGTCATGCGAGTACGAGACTGACTCAGTTGTCAATTCTGCCAGTGGCAAAAAAAAATGATGGAGCAATGATGAAAAGTTGCAAGTAATATAGATATGAAAATGCAATCACATGCACATGAAAAGTTATACTATCATGAAATGCATGATGCACATGACCTACCCACCCTAATGCTACATGTCAACTAAAAATCTAGGTATAATCATATAACTAGTGAATCCATCCTAACGTTTCATCAAATCCAAAAATTATATCTATGTGATTAATTACAAATCAAAGAAGAAATATATCAAGAACAAAATGATCATGAGTTTGGATAACCACTAAAATAGAGCCAAAAATGGAATCAATATCATGAGGGTGGGAGGGAGGAACCAACTATGCCAAGGCACGTTCCCACAGGATTTCTCAATCCATCTTTGAATAGGGTTGTGATAAGATAAAGGCTCATAGGGTTGACTCAAAGGCTCTAAAGGTTTAATTTCCTAGCTCTCACCACTCCCCAAAGATTGGGATGGAATGAAGATAAATATGAAGGATGTTTGATGATCATCCAAGGATGGGTTGGACGAAGACTTGGACATGGGTAGATATCTCAAGAAAAAAATTTACTCACAATGTAGGGATTCTTGGTATTTTACGTGAAACTGGAAATCCCTGCAACAAACCATAGGTTGAAAAAAAAAATCCCCATAGGAAAATCACCATCAAGAGGAAAAATCCCAATCGTATATTTAGCAGAATAGAAATATGAAAAAGGAGAAGGTTTCAAACTCTCATCATAAGAATCATGTTCTAGGAAAACCATGGCCTCATCTTCATCAAATTTAGAGCATAAAGGTGGTTGAAATTATTGTTCGTGGAATAAATCAAGTGCTCAAAATAATATGTATCAAACCATCCAGGATATGATCAGAAACCATCATGAGAGTGTTGCAATAAGTCATTCCTGGGTGGTTGGAACAAATTTGTGATCATACCATCTTCATGTTGCCACACATATGAATCATTAGCAATCACATATGGTTGTTCTAAAGGAAACAATTTTATATCATTTATTTGGAAACAACCTTCAACGTCATAAATGGAATCTCCATCAAAAATAGAACAACTCATGTCCTATTTAAGTCTCCCAACATGTATAAAATCATCAATAATTTCAATCGCATCATCACCTTTATTATAACATGAAGGGTCTAATGCATCCAAGGGCTCCTCTAGAACCTATTCACTTTCCAAATCATGAAATGAAGCGACATCAAAAACTTGGAAAGGATTACGACTTACCATGTTCTCTTCTTCATGTTTAGGAAGGATGGAAGGTTGGATGGCTTCATATTCATCAAATTGAGTCGAATATATTGGTGTTTCATATTCATGAGGATCTTCTTCAAGGATTGGGTCTTCAACATGGCATGCTTCATTGAAGTGTGCTTAAACAAGTTCATAAAGTTTCTCATGTTCTACTTCCTGTACTTGGTGGCATTTTCCATGAGTAACCTCTTTAAGCTCTTGTTATTTAATCAAATATTCATTGTCTTCAATGGGATTATGAGGTTATTCTTGATCCTATTCAAGGGTTTGGTAACCCTCCTCATAAATCTCTTCCTTAGGTTCTTTCCTTGGATGCGTGTGATCTTCAAGACTCTCATCCAAGGCATGCTTAATATATGGAGGTTCTTCGTCAATAAATTCTTCATCGTTCACTTGATATTTTGGAGAGTGAACTTCATCAAGATTTGTGTCTTCTTATGAATCATCCCATTCTCCTCATTCTATATCAAACTCCAATATCTTGAATAAAACCCAAGTCTGATTATATTTCTCTCGTATGTCGACACACAATGTATTTTCCCCACAATATTCGTTAGAGAGTTATTGCTCCACTGAATCAACGAGACATTGCTCATAATTTTCCAATATGAGGTCATTGTCCCCTTTCATTAATTGAAAAAGATCAATCAAAAGTTGTACATCTTTGCAACAATGAACCAATTACCTACAAAATATTATCTTCTCAAACATTTTCCTTCAATTTTTGGGAGAATTCTTCCCATCGTTCTTCTTCAATTGGTGGATAAAATTCCAATGTATTATCTTCATGTCGATAAACTTTCCCAATATATCCTTGTTCTTGAGCATGGTGTGCCTCCCTAAGATCTTCTATAATAAGGTTAGGGAAGAAGCCTTCCCTTTTAAGGGATGTTGTGAGCTCTAGAATGATGTTTTTGTATGTATAAAACAATGGGATACAATGCTCAAAAAAGTTTCAACGATGTCTATGAAGGAAGATATTCCCTTTGGTTTGCAACAAACCTTGATTCAATCTTGTAATGTGAATGACAAGGAATATATAAACAATTTTATTTGTACATCCTCATGTTTCGCTTCTACTCTAATCTAGATTATTTTTGGCACAAAATGAGAGCAGAGATATAATAAAGAAATGTACAAAGATATATCAGATATCCGATAATGTAACATAGATATATCAGAGATAAAACCATATACACATAGATACAGTAATACACAATTTCTATTAATGAGAGAAATGTACAAAACTGCAAAAATACCGAGTAAAAGACTTGTTAGAATGGTGCCAGCTTATCTATGAGAAGATATGTGATGGCTACGCTCATTCGCAAGAAGAATATTGTTACAATGAAGCTCTAAAGGAATTTTTAACATAAAGAAAATCCAAAACCCTAACCCTGTGAAATGAAAAGCCAACAGGTTTGTGGACCCCATTTTGGGTAGTTTGGTGTATCAACTTCTCAGGGGCGTAACCTTGGCATACAATCTATGTTTGAGGTGCATGATAGATCGTTGGAAAGGTATTGACGAGGAGATTCATGTCATATGATAAATCATTCCTTTGGAAATTATTGAGGTTCATGATCGTGAAAAAAATTTGTTTGGGCCCTAAAAATGGCCCCAAGAGTTTAGGATCCGAAAAATTGCTAAAAATAGTAAATTGCCAAAAAATTGTTTTAAGTCAGTTGGAATAGGTGGGGGGGCACCATTATCCACATAGATCAATATATCCTCCTTAGTAAGAAATGGTCTCCATTGCGTTGAGTTCTCGGAGGAGAGGAGGAAGCATTTGTTGAATCTGAACCTTGTTGAGTTGATTACCTTGCTAGAGAAGTTGCTTTTCTTGGCTTATGGAAGGTTGTTGAGAACCTGATGTTGGAAGGGTTGGACCTTTTTAACCATTCTGGCTACATGATATGACTGCATGTAGAAGGAATCTTTATGCTTTTATTTAATCTTTTCGACCTGCTTCTTCTAGATAGAAGGTTCTTGGACTGAGGCTACAGTGGTTACAGTGTCCTTATGTTCACCTTGTGAATAGATTATGAAGAGGATGAATGTTGTAGTATGAAATATTACCTTGCAACACTATTTATGTGGGACAGTAGTCAAAACTACCTCTGGTATCCAGTAGAGATGACCCCCCAAAGTAACAATGACACTACGAGGTTGAGACTCATAAATAGCATGACACTTCCACATATATCGTTAGGCCAAAAGAAAATCACAGACATACATTGGGGAAACATCACATAATACCCCATCCTTGAAGAGATTGATGTTGTATGACAAGTGACATTGTTGGATGACACGAATATATCATCCCTCGTGAAGCCACTCGATGTTGTATGGATGCAGGTGTGGTGTTGTCAATAATCCCAATTGTTTGATGACCTTTGTTGAGATGAGGTTCTTTTGTCTTCTGCTATCAACAATAAAATGCAACGGGTTTCCCTTCACCCACATTTGTAAATGAAAAGGTGCTCCCCCTCTTCAATATTTGTTTATTCTTCTCGTTGAATTGTTGTGATGTGGCAGTGGGGTCTACATCAATGATCTGTCTTCTCACATTATTTTCTGTATCAGATTATGAATTAGGGTTCAACTTCTTTTCTTTGATCTCGGACACCAATGATTGCTTTTAGTGGCATTCATTAGTGTTGTGCTAGGGGATTTTTTGGAAATTTCACCACTTTCCAGTGTCCTTCGTATTTTTGTTACCCTTCTTTCTTATGGCTTGGACTGGTTGTCTGGAGGATGGTTGTTAGGGTCATCTTTACCATACTTTGGTTGTTGCGGATTTGTAGACCTGAACTCCCATTTGTTTTGGTTCCTAAATTTCTACTCAATTTTGAAAGCATATCTATAGGCAACTCCTAGTAATGATATATCTAGAAAATCCATTTAGATTTGGATGTACCTATGTAGAGCCCCGCAGTATTTCAGAACCAGATGTTGCTCGGAGTCTTGGATACCCATCTTGGTGCACAAGGAATGTAAATTATTTGTAAACCCTGGCACTATTTGGCCCCTCTCTTGTTGCATTGTGGTCCATCTCATGTACTGGTCGTCATAGTTACCAATAGGGTAATATTGTTCATTGACCACATCCACACAAAAAATCCCAAGTGAGCTAGACCCCATATATTCCAGACTCCTCTGTGGAAATTTTCTCCCGATAATTTTCCCACCAATGTTTTATGTGGGGGAGAGCCTTAAGGAGTGTGAAGGTGATCTTTTCCTTGTTAGAAAAATTGTGAACAAAGAAATAACCTTCTAGCAGATTTTAAAAATTTTCTAGGGCATCCACATCTATCTGACCTCCAAATACGTGAATATCAAAATCAAATTGTACCTTGAAAGGAGAGGTGCCTCGAAATCATTCTCTTGATGAAGACACACCTGATGTTATCGACAAGTGTTGAAGGATGTCGGAAAAATTCTCCATCAATTTGTCCCTATGTCGCATGAGAGCTTGCTCAAGCAATAAATTAATAAAATACTATGTTCTGTCATTTTTCTTTTCTTCCACCATGGAGGTTTTCTTGGGAATGTGAGTGATTGTACTCAAGAGAGACAAGCTCGATGCCCAAATTTCTATACTCAGACCTCATTGGGGACATGCACTAAAAAACGATCAAGAGCAACCTGCTCTGATACCACTGATCCAGATTATTTTATATATATATATATATATATATATATATATATATATATATACAGTAATACACAATTTCTACTAATGAGCGAAATGCACAAAACTGTAGAAATACAGAGTGAAAATTCGCTAGAATGGTGGCATCCTATCTCTAAGAAGGGATGTGAAGATTATGCTCATTCACAAGAAGACGATTATTAAAATGAGGCTCCAAAGGCCTTTTTAACATAAATAAAATCCAAAACCCTATCCCTGGAAGATGAAAAGCCAACAAGTTTGAGGACCTTGTTTTGGGTGGTTTGGTGTATCAACTTCTTGGGGGCGTAACTTTGGCATATGATCTCTTTTTGGGGTGCATGATAGCTCATTGGAAAGGTATTAAAGATTAGATTCATTTCAAAGGCTCAATCATGCCTTCATCAATCATTGGGGTTTTTCTATTGCGAAAAAATCATCGTTTAAGCCCTCAAAATGGCCCAAAAAGTTTAGGACCCGGAAAACTGTTAAAAATAGTAATTTGCCAAAAACCTATTTTGAACCAGTTGAAATAGGTGGGTGGCCATCGATATCCACCTGGATCATACTCCTTGTATGTATATCAAGAAATATACAGCGTGAGAAATTCCTAAAGATGGATCATCATTAAACTTTGGACCATTTCTTGTCCAATTTATATCAAACGTATTCGAATATCAAGGAATAATTTCAAAATCAATACAAGGATACACTTCATGATAATCCCATGGTGTCATGATTCCATCACTTGATAATATACAAAGGTATTAGGATAGGATGAGACCTCAAAACAAAACTAGTGGAGTCGCTAGATGATCTCTTTAGACAAGGATCATCAAGGTAAATAAGGGATTCTACCCTTAGTGGAGTCACCATGTAAACTTGTAGAATAAGGATTTGGGATAAGCTTACCTAAAGGAATTCATAGGAATAATGACTCAAATATCCTTGTAAATGACACCAAAATGTTATCATAGGATTTTTACTTGTGCAAATCCCTCCATAATAGCTCAATCTTGTGTAACAATTGGAAGTTTCCACCACTATCACCTAGGTAGACACTTCCCTCATTTTAGTGATGGAAGAATGTCCAACACAAGGGAGGTTTCCTTGGTGAACTCAAGGGATCAAATAAAAATATAAGACAAGACTACGACCCACTATCTTGGTCACCTAAATATTAGGTATAGGTCTAGGAGACGTAAGGAAGGTAACAAGGTAATTGGTTCACCTCTATGTGACAATAAAGAATCAAAAGCATAATATAGAAAATTACCAAGTTAACAGTCATTAACGACCTCTTAGACACTATATAAGAAAATAAACCAATTATTGTTGCAAATTACAACAATAATACAATGTATAACAACAATTGATATTTTGTAACAGAAATAGGAAAAAGTACCCAAAAATATAGCAATTTAGCATATAAATTAAGCATTCAACATGTGCAACAACATCCAATTGCTAGATATGAATTTTAAGTATATTTAGCCAATATTCCAAGTAAGTATGGATAAATTAAAGTAAACCCTAGTGGTTGTAGAAATTTTTTATAACAACAACAATAAATATCATTTTTTCTAGGGTTAGAGCTAGTAAGGTTAGTCAAATCATTTTAGGAGAGAGAATACTAATTCTAAGAATGTTTTCACCACAAGAGAGTTCTATACCAGTGCCATTGTATTTCTAGGGCTTATGGATTCAAGAATGCAACACTTGAAGAGAGACTTAGACAATCAAGAAGAATGAGTTTCAAACCCTAAGGTGAAAATAATCTTGGGCCTTATGAGTTAAGCCTTCAAGAAAAAAAATTCTATGGTGCAAATCCTCTTGGACCCTAGATTTTTTTTTCCCTCTTCTAGATGACCTAGGTCAAGGATCAAGTGAATAATATCAAAAATTTAAGGTGAAAATCCTCTTGGGCCCTAAGCCTTTGAATCTTATAAAGAGACTAGGTCTCTTAATGCCTTCACCAATATTTTACAAGCAAAATTGTTGAAGGAGAGAAAGACTTATGTCTCCTTCCTAGCGTTTTATTAGGAAAAAATAACATACAGCAAGATAGAAATTAACAATTATACTATGAGAAAACACATAAAATTAAAGCAAGTTACTTACTTATCCAATTTTCTATGCCAAGAGAAACCTTAGTTGCAAAAATATATCATCCAACAAAAGAAAAGAATCAAAAAAATATCCTCCTCCAAGAGTAGCACACTTGATCTGAAAAGATCTTTTAAAGACTATGGTTAAGTTTTAAAGCATGAGTTCATTAACCATTTAGGAATTGGAAGAAAGAGGAAGAATTATTGATATAACATGGCAGCCATAATTTGATATGCAGATCTGAAATTAAGCACAAATAATCAACAAACCCTAAAAACAAAGTTGAAGCATGAGTTCATTAACCATTTAGGAATTGGAAGAAAGAGGAAGAATTATTGATATAACATGGCAGCCATAATTAGATATGCAGATCTGAAATTAAGCACAAATAATCAACAAACCCTAAAAACAAAGTTGTTAACAGAGTTTGGCAAGATCGCCTACATCTCTCGGCGTTTGTCTCAGTGGGTGAGGCTTTATTATTTCTTTTAAAAGTTTCAAAATTACATCATAAAAGTGTCAAATGGATTACAAACTTGTCTGGTTGTGTTCTTCTAGACCTCAAGAACCCAACAAAACTGACAAAACTGAAAATGGTTGAGCGGAGCTCCCGGAAATGGCCCGCAAAAACAATGGCTTCCCTGCATAAAAATGGCTTTGACTATCAAATTCCTCAGCATTTATCCTTCTCTGAACCTCTTTTAGGCTGCCAAGAACCTCTAGTTTATATAATTTTGAAGTTGGCATCAACCTCCCAATATTTGGCCTCAAAAAGGGCTCCAGATCTCCCAAAAATGACCAAAATCCATCAAAAAAAGGCTTAAAAACATTAAAATTCTTATTATATGGTTTAAAACCCACAAATTGGGCAAATGTCAGGCGCAGCCCCCTTCCTCCGCACTCTTGGGAATATGGGGCGCTTCCATATGCCCCTGGGCTAAAACTGGCACGCTGGCCCCTTACCTTTCAGGTCCTGGTCATGTGGCTTGGTCATATGGCCTCGCCCTAATCCTCCATGTGCAAATCCCTGGTATAGCTCATGGTCGCTAGCCCCTTGTCAGTCAAGGTTGCCCCCACCGACCAAGGCTTATCCCTTATACAGCGCCACTGCAAATTTCAAACAAAATTTGATTGAATAGGGTCAAGCCCTTCCACGTAGCCTGACTGGTCTAGCCCTTGGTTATTAAGTCATTGCCCATTCTGTGAAGTCAGGGGTTCAAATCCCCCGACCTGTAACAAATTTTTGAACTAATTGTCATTAGAAAAATCTAGGGTGCCACATGGCACCCTCTGATTGGGCCACGTTTCACCCTCGGATTGGTCCGTACCAGCACAGTCAGCGGCACAGTCAACATCTAGACAACCTGCCACATCACCGTCGTACATCCCAGTCAGCTACCATGTCATCTTTTATACATCCTTGTCACCTGCCTAGTCACTTGCCACATCATCCATTGTACATCCACATGTCTTTCCACATCATGTCCATACTACACAGTCACCCTACCACGTCAGCATCCGTACGGCCTAGCTGTCGCCTATACTTCCACGTGTCATCCTATCATTGAGCCACATCACTGTACAAACTACCATGTGCCATTCGTACATTGACATGTTTCAAATCCGTACAGTGCCAACTCATCCTGAAAATGTCAAATCTGCATGACACGTTTCACCTCCTGGTAATGCCATGTCAGCATGATGATGTCATGCTGACATCACCTGTTGTATGTTGACGTCAACATTGACTTTGACTAGTTGAATTTTTGCATGTTTGGGAATTTGATCGGAATGCGATAACTTTCGCATACGGTGTTCGTTTGAGGAAAAAATTATATGGTTGGAATCAACACAAAGAGACGAACGCAATGGTGTTGTTTTCATCTGATTCTAATAACTTTGATTTTTAGGCCTTTCTAGATCCATTTTAGATCACACCTCCTCACTAAGACCTTTTGGTCCTCCAAAAGGATACTAACCATTCATCAAGTGCGGGATAAGCCACCCCACTTGTTATATGTCTTTAAACTCTGTCTTCTGCACCTGTCTCATCAAGATCAATTTCAAAACAACCATGACACCTGACAACATATTGTTAGCCACTTGTACCCTGTCACATCTTACTAAAGCCACTACCATCCATGTTGAAAACATTAGCAATGATAACATTAGAAATA